>JAEIFU010000240.1:0-161048 GCA_018904235.1 Lordiphosa stackelbergi | reverse complement strand
ACACTGGCCAACAGCCATTTTGGTCCAGCCTTATTGATGACAAATTGTGATTCTGTTTTGTGCACTGATTCCAAAACTGGTTTCGGTTTTTCTTTATCAGCTCTTGTTTTCAAGATATCGCGGAAAAACTATTTTGCTGTTTTTTTGGCTTTTAAAAAATTATGGAGGTTACACCGAGCAACAAAATCTGTATTTATGAGCTCTATGCGACAGTATACATACTAAGGTCGCCTAGAAAAATCAATGGAGCATCATCAGCAAACCCAAAAACGCCTAAATTGGCCTTTGAAGAGCAATTTTCATTAAATTATACCAAATTTTTCAAACTTAATCGCCGTGTACCAGCCATTTAGGGTTGTTGAATTTTAATTAAAACCACTTTAGCATGTAGCCCAATGGTTCTTCTAATTTCACAAATTTTTTTGCATATAAATCTTGTCGATGGACAAAGTTACAGGCGGTTAATAACGAAAATATGAATTAAATTTTATGGCAGGATTACTAGATTGGAACACAAAAGGGTATAGGAAATATTACTTGATCTAACATAGACCTGACATTAATTGTCATGCAAATGTACAATAACATTCAATCAGTACTAGATTAAAACAATTTGCCACAAAATTCATATATGCTTAATATCAAACAACCTCTCGAGAAACATTCAATTTTATGAATTGAGTCCACTGTCAAAGAAAAATAGTAAAAAAATTAGGGGGAAGCAACCTTGGGTTCGACCGAAGTTCAAGTTTATATAGCCTTGGCGCATGAAACACGAATGCCAGTTTGTTATATGGCAACTCTCCATAATTGTGTTGAATCAGATAATATTCATAACTGGAAAGTATACAGACGCCATCATTGAAAACAAAAAAATTACCTTAATTTGCTAAAATTTGTTTACATAATTCAATTAAAAGGTCTTTCTATGAACAATTTTTGAAGATCGATTTTTATATTCGGCCCAATTAACTGTATGTAATAACTTAATTCAAAGTAAAACTAAATATTCGAACTTCCAACTTATGACTTATCTCGTCAAATGTCGTGACAGACTCACAAAGTTATTCGCTTGCGAAATGGAGCGAGTTTTTGCACTACCTTGCAATTATTGCTCATTCCTCCAAATAATAAGAGTGGGCAACTTCCTCGTCATATGCATTCGCTTCACAGATAGAGTATTTACTGAAATCTCTTTCCGCCAGGCATTTGTTGAAGTTTGGAAAATCCTAATAGTCACAAGAAGCTTACTCCGTAGATTATAGTAATTGCGGTACTCATTTGACCCATTTGTAGCCTAATTCATAAAATTTTAATGTTTCTTAAGAGGTTGTTTGATATTAAGAAAATATGAATTTTGTGGCAAATTGTTTTAATCTAGTACTGATTGAATGTTATTGTACATTTGCATGACAATTAATGTAAGGTCTATGTTAGATCAAGTAGTCTTTTAATATTTCCTATACACTTTTTGTGTATCAATCTAGTAATCCTGCCATAAAATTTAATTCATTTTTTTCGGGATTAACCGCCTGTAACTTTGTCCATCGACTAGATTAATATGCAAAAAAATTTGTGAAATTAGAAGAACCATTGAGCTACATGCTAAAGTGGTTTTAATTAAAATTCAACAGCCCTAAATGGCTGGTACACGGCGATTAAGTTTGAAAATTTGGATAATTTGATGAAAATTTCTCTTCAAAGGCCAATTTAGGCGCTTTTGGGTTTGCTGATGATGCTCCATTGATTTTTTAGGCGACCTAAGTATGTATACTGTCGCATAGAGCTTATAAATACAGATATTGTTGCTCGGTGTAACCTCCATAGTTTTTTAAAAGCCAAAATAACAGCAAAATGGTTTTTCCGCGATATCTTGTCAATGGAAGAGGTCCGCGATTAAAATTGAATAAGCACCTTGCATTATCAATCTACCAATCGACATTATCTATGAGAGAAACATCGAAAATCACCATCTTTTTGTCGATTGCAAAGCCGATTTCGACACACCGATAAGGTCAAGGTTTTTTGAAGCCCTGTCTACCTTTGGTATACCTGCAAAGTACGTTCGACGTTGAGAAGCACTCAAAGCTCCGTCAAAATAGGAACGAACCTCTCCGAGCCTTTTGATACCAAAAGAGGTTTTAGGCAGGGTGATACCTTATCCTGTGACTTCTTTAATCTGCTGATGGAGTATGTGTATACTCCGCCGGTGCCCAAATGCCAACAGATCGGGCACCATCTTTATTAAAGATGTAATGCTACTCGCATATGCGAGATTGAGAAGCAGTCGGAACTGATGGGCTTAGCGGTAAACGAGGACAAGACGAAGTACCTAGTGTCCTCGAAAAAGAAGTCCACGCGCCTTGGGCAATCTATTGCAATAGGAGAGTACAACTTTAAAGTTGTAGAGGACTTTGTCTACCTCGGAACGATGATAACCGGCGACAACAACATCAGCCTGGAAATCCGAAGAAGAATCACGCTCGCAAACCGATACTACTACGGGCTCTGTCGCAGCTAAATGAATTTGAATGTTCGCGCCATGCCTGCTCTGCAAATACCGATGGGTTCGATAGCTTGTGCTGTCGTGTATCGATATCGATTACACTGTTCTACAGCGAAAAGTATCCTGAGCATTATTAACTAATTCCTGTGAGCCTACTTATGCTGATTACGAGTTGGTATGTCAAAGCCATATCTTAGTTTCCGTTTCCAAGATATTCGCGAAAAACTAAAATTCCGACTTCTTGCCGTTCTAGAAATTTTGTAGGCCACACTAAGCATTAATTGCTGATTTTATGAAGCTTCTAGGATAGTACACATATCAATGCAACTGAGAAAAATCAAACACACCATATAAGTATTGCCAATAATGTCGAAATGGGCCTTCAAAGTCAAATTTTACTTGATTTATAGCAATTTTATCAACCTAAACCATTGGCTACAAGCCTTTCTATTTGTCGGACATTTAGTGGCGCCATATCATCATATAGTTCAACATATGCACTAACTATGGTAGTTTTTTGGCAATTTTGTCAGAACCGCAGGTAAAGATACAGCCTGTTATATGCGAAAATCAAGATTTAAATTTATAGGAGAAGAACTAGATTGCCACCGCAAATGTTTATAGGAGTTTTAAAAAGGCAACTTGATATAGCATTGGCTCAACAAAATACGTTAATGTTTACGGATAGTAGAACTATGGCCGAATTATAAAAAGGCTACTTGGATAACAATAATTAGTAGTAATACCTTCTCTGTGGTTCGAACAATTGTATAGAATTTCCCTTTGCTTTTTTAACTTGTTAATTCGATTGGAAAGCCAAAGCGAAGGCGGCTGACTATGGAGGCGGCAAGAGGGGGAGACCACCACTAGGATGGAAAGACCAGGTGCGGGAAGACGTTGTCAAGCTTGGAGTGACCAATTGGTGCCAGCTTGCACAGAACAGAAGCGACTGGAGAGAATTAATTACAGAGGCCGAGACCGTCAAACGGTTGTGACGACCAATAAAGAAGAAGAAGAATTGGATTCGTGCTGCGGGCTTAGTACCCGTCACCGTCAAAAGAACTTCACGCCCGCAAACGATTAAGGGACCACCATTTGAGGATATGGACTTAGAACGTTGACACCATCAACGAAGAAGCTTCTGATTTCCTGTTAATGAATGTCCTCGGGAGATATTCTTACTTTACTATCAGAAGAATTTCTCTTGCAAACCGATGTTTCTACGAAACAAAAATTGCATTATAAAAGTCGCTTATCATCTCAGACCTACAATATAGCTCAGAAGCATGGACATTTTCAGCAGCGGATGAGGCAGCTATAAAACATACAACGGCGCATAAAACAGCAGCACCTGCGCTGGGAAGTAAATGCTACCAGTAAGCATGAACAAGCTCCAGTAAAGCATGTGTACAAACGGAAGGCGAAAGACTTTGGAAGACCAAAACAGAGATGGGAAGACCAGGTGCGGAAAGACATAGCATATCTTGCTTTGGTGCCAGCTAGCACAAAACAGAAACGACTGGCGGGCATTAATAGCAGCGGCGGAGACCGTTAAGCAGTGGCGGACATTAGTTGCCAGATGGACAAGCAAGCTTGACAGTGACACTTAAGCATAAAGCTGTTTAAAGAGACAGTATGAAGCTGTTGAAAGAGACAGTAAGGAAGCTATCGAAACAGTTGTACAGTTGTCGAAGATGATGTGTCAAAGCTTGTAGATTGACCAGGCCAGTATACATGACAGAAATAGAGAAATGAAATATTGTTCGTATTAATAGTAAACAAAAACCTTCGAAGAATATTAAAAGAAGTATATTAAATTTGGTCAATTACAGGGTTAATTAGTTTAAAATGTTACTATGTATCAAACATTATGGTTTTTTTTTTTTTGGCTACACGAGAACGTGTAGTTGGTCGCGGTTTATTTTATTTGAACTGGCTAGTGTTGTTAAAATTGCTAGTGATATGCTAGCTAGCGTTGTCCCTGAACGTAAATTTTCGAGTGAGATGTCAAAGTAGGCTGACATCGTTTGAGGCTCTGGTGCAAAGTATACTAAACAAGGTAGGCGCACCCGCTCTCTCGCTCTCTTGACAACTTGTTAACTTTCAGTCGGTAAAGCTCCATTTACACGACCTGATCGTCTGACGAAAACTCATCTGATCAACTCAGTTTCGCTTTTACGCATGCCTGAGAAGCTCAAATGAGCCAGTTGCAGAACTATTGCTTCAACGGAATCATCTGGTTCATAGAGCAAGACGACAAGAAGAATAAAAAGCGAAATGAATAAGGAAGCATTAAAAATTATAGTTGCCATTCTGATCAGTGAAATCAGGATGAAAAAAATATGGAAGCAAAAAAGAATGTCCAAAAAACAGAAGAAAGTATACAAAGCGAGCAATGTGGAGCCGTGACTGGCTTCGACGCCGAGTAGAAGGCCGAGATGTGGCCCAGCGAGGATCCGAGAACTTTTGCAGATATCGATATCAATGTTTAGACCCAACTCCCGTCACTAAGTGGTAGTTGAGAATCGATAATTTAGGAACTAGTTCAACTCTGACTACTGATTAGTATGACCAACCTCATTTCGTGTTAGTAGTCCATTAGTGAAAATTAGGCAGATCAATGAAAAAAGTGCTGTACAATGGAAACTTCCTTAGATGAAATTATGGATAGTGAGCAGGCAAGTCCCAAAGGAAATGGAAGCATCAGTTTTAACGAGCAGGGTGGCACACGATCTCCGCCAATCTTAAATGGCAATCAAGACGGGCCAAATGGGGTTGGGGTTGCCATTGCGGCAAAAGACAAGCCCGAGGCTCAGTGGTAAGTGTAATGGGAATGGTAAAGTGAAAAAGGGAAGTGTTAATTACATTTTTTTTTTAGGACCAAGCCCTTTAATGCCTTCAGTGGGCGGCCCATAGGCGAACACACAGCTTTGCAGCAGCAAGCTCAACAACAGCAGCAACAACAGCAGGCCCAACAGCAGCAGCAGCCACCACCTAGTGCCAATGGAGTGGCGGCCCAAGCCCCGGATATTTGGGTGGAGACTAAGGCCGAGGATGGCCGTTCCTATTATTATCATGCCGTTACCAGGGAAACCACCTGGACTCGACCCGATGGCTCCAACATTAAAATCATGACGCAGGGGGAGGTAGAGGAGATGGCCAAGCGCACAACAGCCGCGAAGACTGTCGAGCCGGCGGCTGGGGATATGCCCCATCTTACCTCGCAGCCACCACCACATCTAATGAACCAGCCCCCGCCCAGTACAGCGACTCCTCTGCTCTCTCAGCCGCCACCTAATGTCCGTCAACAACCACCGCCGATGTTTCAGCCTCCACCGGGATTTGGTCAGCCGCCATTCTGCATGCCACCACCGGCATATGGCTTTCCTGGAGCCGGCGGCACCGCTCCTACGGGTCCTTGGGGAGTGGGCGTGCCGCCTTGGCAGCAGCAACAGCACGCTCCTCCTCCGCTTGGTGGCCAGGATAAGCCCGCCCAAAAACTAATCATCAAGCCTGGAGTCATTGATCCAGCTGTTATAGCGCGAGCAGCTGAATGGTCCGAGCACCGTGCACCGGACGGCAGACCGTATTATTTCCATGCTGCGCGCAATGAATCAGTTTGGGACAAACCCCAGGCCCTGCGTGACATGGAGGCGGCAAGAATGGCTGCCCATTCAGGAGTCACGCCACCCACCGTGGGTGGCCCGCCACCTCATTTGCTGCCCAATCCGATGATGCATATGCCTCCGGGCGCAGGAGGCGGATTTGATCATCAGATGGCTTTCGCTGCAGCTGCTGCCGTTGCCGCCAGTACCAAAGCTGCCCAGGCTGCGGCCTTAGAGAAAGAGACCAAAAAGGCAGCAGAGGAAAAGCGCAAGAAGGAGGAAGAGCAAAAAAAACTGGCAGCGGCAGCAAATGCCAAGCAGACGGACAAATCACGTCCAGTCACCAGTACACCCATAGCAGGCACACCTTGGTGTGTGGTCTGGACAGGCGATGCTCGCGTATTCTTCTACAATCCCTCGACTAGAACTTCAGTATGGGATCGTCCCGAGGAGCTGTTGAACCGTGAGGACGTGGACAAGGCGGTAAATGAGCGTCCCGAGCAGTTAAAAGCAACGCTGGAAAAATCCGGCGAGACGGATCAGAAGCCTGGTGAGGAACAGGACAGGGAAGCTGCTCCACAACAACAGCAGCAGCTGCAAGTGCAGCGCGTGGATCCCGAGGAAGATGAGGACGATGAGGTTATAAAAATACGCACTGAATCCGAGTCCAGTGTGGAGGAGGTGCCCACCAAGCGTGTGCGAACGCGTAAGTCAAACCAGGTCACTCTTTGATTTTGCTCTGATTCCAAGTGTCTATTTTAGTGACAAAATCCAAACGGGCTGAGGATGCTGCCTTAGAGGCCGAACAGCGTGCAGCCAAGGAACGTGCGCTTGTCCCCCTGGAGCAACGTGTCACCCAGTTCAAGGAGATGCTGCGTGAGAAGGATGTCTCGGCCTTTAGCACCTGGGAGAAGGAGTTGCACAAGATTGTCTTCGATCCGCGATATTTGCTTTTGACATCGAAGGAACGCAAACAGGTATTTGAAAAATATGTCAAGGATCGAGCCGAGGAGGAGCGCAAAGAGAAACGCAACAAGATGCGTCAGAAGCGTGATGATTTTCGAAAGCTCATGGAGGACTGCAAGCTGCATGGCAAGTAAGTTGATCCCAAAAACCAGCATCAAATGCCTGTAGTGTCTACAAACAACATCATTTTCAGGTCTTCCTTCTCCGAGTTCAGCCAAAAGAACGCTAAAGAGGAGCGCTATCGGGCCATCGAAAAGGTACGCGAGAGGGAGAGCCTCTTTAACGAGTACATCGTGGAAGTGCGACGCCGCGAGAAGGAGGATAAACAGCTGAAGAAAGAACAGGTATGTCAATGGCAAGCAGATGACTTGGGCCCTGCGGGCAATTCACTTTACGTATTTCCTCGCCTTCAATCCATTGATATTGACGATGATGATCAGTCGATGTATATACTTCTTTATATATATACACACCTACTTTTATATATGCATATATTCTTAACTTATTCTGTATTACCAAAACCAGAAACGTATTTACATAATGTGATTGATTTTTTGTTAATTTTAAACCATAAACAACATGTGAACCGAACCCTGATCGATTGCATTGCCTTGCCCTTGACCGCGCGGTTCCGGTTGCCATTAAATGTTACTCTGGGTCCGTCAATCCAATTACATAGCCACCACCACCACTAGCTAACAGTTTACAGCACAAAAGCACGCCCCAAACACCAACAGAAACCTCAGCCCAACAGCAACGTTGTCAACGTCGTCCAAAGCTCAACTTCACCACGCTTGCAATCTGTGTGTGGTGAGTTAAAAAAAAACAAACAAATCGTTAAAAACAAAAAAAACCATTAAACAATTTGTTTTTCTGCAAAAAAGAAACAAATTTTGGAAAACTCAAAAAAAAAAAACACTAAACAAAAAATAAAACGGTTTTTTACCCGATGATAATCGTTGGTGTGATTTCCACTTCCCGCCCCGCGCCCCCACCACACCTAGGAGTGAGATGTTGAGATGTTGAAGATGATGATGATGATGATGAAGATGAGGAGAATGTTGAAGATGGGAATTTGGCATTGTATGATCAGAAGTTCATAGATGAAGATCGCCAGATGAAGATGAGATGTTGTGGGCTTGAATCGAAGGCAACCGCTGGATCCAACAATCAGAGGACTACAAATCGTGTGCAGGTGTCATCGGCGCTGACCAAACAGTATGAATAATACATAATTTAATTAACCAAATATTTTTCTTTTGTTTACAAAAAAGAAATGTTAAATGATAGAGGGAGGCCCAGAGGACTCGAGATGAACCCTAAAAAAAAATTTAATAAACCGAGCCCGTGCAGATCAAAGTTGAATGTGATACTTTGCTCTCCCAATCTCTACCTCTCTTTCTCTCTTCTCACACTCTTATACTAAATATTATAGCTTATGTCTGTTAAATCTTTATTTTAGTTTTATATATAAAATATATTTACACAATTTGCTACACTTCGGCCTGGCTGAAGATTATGAAAGCCTTGCTAAACGAATGAGAGAAGAAGACACCAGATTAATGTAGGCATGGTCTGATCTATGGGAACATTCCTGAAAGCCGATTGGCGCAACCCTTGTAGTCTTTGAAGCTCAATATGAGTTAATCAAATGAATCGATTGAGTTGCATTTGTTGTCAATAAAAGTTTATTTAATTTTACATGAAAGGAAATGAAAGTTAGGGTAGAACCTTTGCTAAACATAAAAATTTTAACATTTTTTTGTCATTTGATTATGGAAATTTCGCATAACATTCAAAAAACAATTGAAAACGAACACTCCCAAATAATATATTAAAAAGAATTAAAAATATGTTATGCCTCCACGGTTAACTATCACCTCGCACATTCTGTTGTGTAAGGAGTCTATTAATTTCTTAAAATATTCAAGTAAAATAGACTTCCATGCATTTTTAATTCCTTGAATAAGTTCCGATTCAGTTGGGTATTGCCTTCCACACTCGTAAACTTTGCGTGCCATCCAACCAAAAAACTTTTTCTAAAATGGTCAGACAATCTTAGGCATCTCTGCGCTCTGTTTGTTCTCGAGGGCAGACGGACACGGCTATATCGTATTGACAGTTGATGCTGATTAAGAATAAGTATCCCTTAAAGTGTCGCAAATGCTACCTTCTGCCTGTTGTATACGTTTGCACACACATAATATACTCTGTTTAACTTTAATACAGAGTACAAAAATCACCTTATCGAAAGTAATATCGATATTTCGATGCTCTGGATTTCGAGAACTGTTTTGGATTAGGTACGAATGAAATTTTTGCGTACCTCGTAGCCCAGTTCCACTGCCACATTTATGTACATCAATTGTGGATGTGATGTGATGTGACACAATTCTCCCGTAAAAAAAAATGTGTTAAGGATGTACATCAGTTCATGATGCAGGCATTAATTTCGAACAAACTGAGTACTTCTGAGATACTTGACATAAGCTACTTAATGTTAACAAAAAGTACTCAATTTTCTATCGATATTTCGATGATTTCCCCACCATCATCACCGTAATATTTTAAATTAACTTTACATTGATGGAATTTTTATCAGTGGAACACCAAAATTTGTTGATGTACATTAGAGCGGTCCCCATGTATATTAAATTTTTAAGGTCATCCTCTCACTTCCCTATCTGATACTTTTTCATGTATAATAAGCGTAAATAAAAACAAAAGATAAAAAAGTCGAGTTTTAACGGGCGCGAATGGCGTCAAAAGTTTTTGAAATAACTCATACGCAGTGTTGCCTATTATCAAATATTTTTTTTCATTTATAAATAGTCGGCAATGATTTTATTTATAAACTATTCAAATTTGTAAATATTTTCTTTTCACAAATGTAGATCCCTTTTGAATTTCAAAAAATGACAGCAATTGAAATGAACTAATGACTTCATTTGTAAGAATTTGTATTTGGTGAACGTGTCGTATGATTAATATTTTTTAAAACATTGAGAACCTGTCGCGCCCATCAAAAATTTAAATAAAATTTTTATTGTTTTTTACAATTATTATATATACCACAAATATTAGCTATGGGAATGCTGAGACCTTCTTTTTTCCATTTTCCCGGATTGGGGACCGCTCTATATAAAATTTTAATTGTGCCATTTGCATGTCCATAGCTGTATTTGTTTAATTAGACTTTTAACTGAACTAACGGAACTTTGGAATAAATTAGTAACACAATAATTTTAAATTACGTTTTTTGATCTATTCTAAAACCAAAGATTCGAATCTGTTACGCATTGTAAATTGATTTCAGTTTGTATTTTGAAACTTTACATTTACAGGGTTGCCCATATTCGACGGACCCATGTTTTTTTTTTAAAATCAAAGAAAAAAATAAAAATTTGGCGGTTGGCAATCTTAATCATTTAATTTGTTCCAAGTAGATTTGTTTACATCAATTTTGAATATGATATCTCTCAAATGGCCGCCTCTGGCGTTGATGGCGTATTGTGCCCTTTTTGCAGCATTTTCCATCGATTTCGCCAACATTTCGGCCGGAATAGCGGCTATTTCTTCACGAATGTTGTCCTTGAGCTCTTCTACGGTCCTTGGCTTGTTAACGTAAACCTTTGACTTCAAATATCCCCACAAGAAGAAGTCAGGCGGCGTCAAATCGGGCGAACGCGGTGGCCAGTCCAAATCACCACTTTTCGACATCAAACGGCCCGGAAACAATTTCTTCAGAAAATCGATTGTTATGCGACTTGTGTGCGGTGGAGCGCCGTCTTGTTGAAACCAGAACTGCCTCATACGCTTTCGACGAATAATTGGCATCACAAAATTGGTCATCATGTCGCGATAACGCTCCTGGTTGATGGTAACAGCATGGCCATTTTCATTTTGGAAGAAAAACGGCCCAATGACCGTTTTCGCACTAACGCCGCACCAAACTGTGACTTTTTCGTCATGAAGAGGCACTTCTTGAATCTCCTGAGGATTTTCAGTGGCGTAAATACGGCAATTTTGCTTATTTACGGTCCCATTCAATGTGAAATGTGAAAATGTGAAATTTTTTAAAAGCACGTTGAGTTTTCACAATTGACTTGTTCTGTTGAATGTAAATTTCAACTATTTCAGAGCGCTCGCGTGGCGTGTATTGTTCCATGGTAAAAATCTGCTTGGACTGACGCTTCAAACGCGGTATGTCATTAAGCGATCTGACATCTCTGTCAAAAGTTATGGCGTTGCCAGATGGGTCCGTCGAATATGCGCAACCCTGTACTAGATTTGAATAATATTAGATTTGAAAGCAATTGATCATTTTGAAGCGGATTCAAATCGTCGAAGAAATGAAAATACCTCTTCATCTGATATAATAGGTAAAACAATTTAAATTTGAATATCAAACGTTTATACTTACGTATCAGCTCATTATTCAAAACAGGGCTTAAATCTGATTAATTTTGTTAATTTTTTGGTTTGACTTTCATTTTCACACTCTAAAATTTGATTTCAGCGTCACGTGACGCTGACGTCATTCATATTTTGTGTTAGTGTTTTCTGGAGTATCCCGGCAAACACACACACACACAAAAGAGGATAACCAAAGGGGGGAAGCGTGGGAAAGAGGTGGGGAAGATGCTGAAGAGGGGGGATGAGGGAAACTGGGTGGGATCTGGGTGGGTTCTGCGAGGGATCTAAGTGGGATCTTGGTGTGTTTTGAGAGGGATCTGGGTGGGATGTGGGTGGTATCTGGGTGGCATCAGGGCTGGATCTGGGTAAGATCTGGGTGGGATCAGGGTGGTACCTGGGAGGGATTTAAGTGTGATCTGGGTGGTATCTGGGAGGGATCTAAGTGGAATCTGAGTGTGTTGTGGGAGGGATCTGATTGGTATCTGGGAGGGGTTTATGTGGGATCTGGGTGGTATCCGGGATCCCAGCTGGGTGGTTTCTGTGTGGGCCTGAAAAAACGAAAGAACACAGCAGCAAGTGATCTTGTTGTTGTTGGTATTTCTACATCTTGTAAGTTTTCTTTTTTGAAAGAGTGCCCTTGCTGCTTTATATATCATTGAGTGAGCTTGTGAAATTTTGAAATTAAGATCTTAAACTTAGCATAATGCATCACATCAAGGCCTCCTGAGTGTTAACGACACTCGTACCTTTAATCTTTTTGTATTCATTTTTATCGTTCCTTAACTCAGCGATCTTTATTTTGATATTCATTCAAACAAATTCGTAAAATTTCATCAAATTTTGAATGACCATAAAGGGTGTGTCCAAAAAACCTCTAGAGGTTTTCGAATAAACTTTGCCATTTTATTTTAAAGCTGTTTGAATTTATATGTGAAGGGAAACAATATGTCCGGCTACTAGATTAGAGGACCAAACTTGGGCGATATGAAACCGCCTTCTCAAAGTCAAGTAGACTTATTGCGTTCGATTTTCCTTCCATATGATCTAGTAGCCTTTACAAATAAAGTAGTCCAAGCTTAGTTCGAAGTGAAATCCTGTACACGATAAAATCTGTGGATTTTCAGGACACCCCTGAATATAATGAAAGTATTTTGAAGCAGCTCAAGTAGAAATACTACTGCTATTGAAAATAAAAAAAGTTGTAAATTTCTTTGCCTTTTAAAACATTCAATAGCGCGTTTGCTATGAAACCTAAATTTCGAAATTTTGTTAGTTTTAAGTCCAAATTGTAAGGAAAAAATTGTTGATGAAATGTTCGGGATGTTCATCTTGTTTTGTTTTTACTAAAAACTTTTTAGTTAGATAAAGTTGAATTGGATTTACAAATCCTCAAACTAATTGAAGTGCCATCCTATCCTTTTTACACAACGCATACTTTACCTTAGATTCTTCCTTTTTTATACCATTAAAAATGATAAAAGGGGATCATGAAGTTGTGCATGTAACAGCCAGAAGGAAGCATCTCCGACCCTTTAATGTATATATATTCTTGATTAGCATTAACAGTCTAGTCGATTTGGTCTGTCTGTATGAACGCGTCGATTTCCGATTTTTAACTCGTCTGCAGCGCTCTTACTTGATTTTAACCCAATGTTATTCGACTCTACTACCTGCACCATTATCCGTTCTTCTCTCATTTAGCAGAGCTTAATCTAATCACTAATCACAAGATAATTCTTTTTCAGTTATGTCTCTCGATCTAATCTGCCATTTCTCTTGCAGCAATTGAAACAAAATAAATCCAAGCCTGTAACTATTTACTCTTTAGACTAAGAAATGCTAGTTGTACACACTTAAGTTATTCACATAAGTTTACTACGATTTTTAAGTGCAAGTCCGCATCAGTGCCAGAGATGTAACTAATTTGTGTTCTCCCATCCATTTCTTTTCTCTTTCGCATGGCTGTCATGTCACAATATTCCAAACTTTTTCCACACACACAAACACTCTCTCTAGATACGCAAAGATTTTCTGGATATGCTGCGCGAACGGCACGACATTGAGCGGCACACTAGATGGTATGATATTAAGAAGAAATTCGAATCGGACTCACGTTATCGGGCCGTGGACTCTGTCTATCGGGAGGAATACTTTGAGGACTATTTGCATCTGATGAAGGAGGAAAAACGCAAAGAGCGCGACTTGCGTGAACAGAGGGAAAGGGAGCGTCAGCGTGAACGAAAGTCAGATCGCAGGGATAGGGACAAAGACAAGGTAAAGGAGAAGAGTCGCAAGGACCGCGGACGCAGTCGTTCCAGGGATAGGGATCGTGAGCGGAAATCATCCAGAGACAGGGAAGACAAAAGCAAATCGGATAAGAGCCACAAGAAACGAGAGACACCGGTAAGAAAGATGCATTTGAACTTTACCAACATACGCTAATTTACCTTCTATACAGGAGGAGGGCGAGCATCATGATGACTCGGAACATGAGGAACGTGCTGGCAGCGAGGATAGTGAATTGGCCCGCCAACGTGAGGATGAAGCCGAACAGAAGCAGAAGGAGCGCGAAAAGAAAATACGTGCGGAGCAGAGCATACGGGAGAGAGAGAAGGAGGTTCAGCGCACTTTGGCCGGACACCTGCGGGATCGGGATAAGGAGCGTGAGCATCATAAGCGTGACGAGAGCATTGGTCACTTTACGGCATTGCTGACGGATTTGGTAAGGGCACCGGACTACACCTGGAAGGAGGTTAAGCGACAGCTGCGCAAGGATCATCGTTGGGAACTAATCGAGACGCTTGATCGAGATGACCGCGAAAGGTAAGCCAGAAATATAAAGCGACTTGCTGCCTTACATATTAATACACCTCTCGCAATATTCTAGAATTTTCAACGAGCATATAGACAATCTGATGAAAAAGAAACGCGAAAAGTTTCGAGAAATGCTTGATGAGATTAGTACACTGCAATTAACCAGCACCTGGAAGGAAATCAAGAAATTAGTCAAAGAAGATCCACGGTATCTCAAATATAACTCCGATAAAGGAGAACGCGAATTTCGTGATTATATTAAGGACAAAACCTTACATGCCAAAACGGCATTGCGCGAACTGCTGCAGGAATGCAAATTTATAACACACAAGAGCAGCGATCTCATTAAGGAGAATGCCAATCATCTCAAGGAAATCCAGGATATACTCAAGAACGACAAACGGTAATGAAAGGGGCCAAGCATTTAACAGTATAATAAAATTGTACCTTTCAGTTACTTGGTTTTGGATCATATGGATGAGGAGAGAAACACCATTGTCATGGGATTTTTGGAGGAGATCAACAAACGCGGTCCCCCACCACCACCAACGGCTTCTGAATCCACGCGTCGCAACAAGTAAGACGAGTTCATTTACGCAAACTTCTGCTATCAAAACACTATTCAATATAATCATAAATATTAACCTTTATTCTAAGTCTTGAAATTATATAGCGCTAAAATATTTTAAATGGATAAAAATAAATCTACCCAATTAATCTGGATTGTTGAATTTGGGAAGGGAATTCAAACTAAAAGTCAGTTGTCAAACCGTACGATATGCACTGCCAGAAGAGAAATCATGAAGCGGTTCGAATTATGTCGAAAGAGATACCATTAAAATCGTTTTACTCGTGAATTCAAAGCACTCAACTTACCCATATGCTTTTGAGCCTGCTAAAAATGTAAATTTCAAAAATGAGTTTGGGCGGTTTACCCAGGTACGTAGCCATGATAAATTCCATAAAATATAAGAAACAACTAAGCCAAAAATATATCACTTTTGTAAAAGCTCTCTTTAGGAACTTAAAATTGATTCTTAGAAGTCAAAAAAAAATATTATAAAAGAATGTAGGAGTATTATTCCAAATACATATTTTAAAAAGCCTAAGAGTATAAAAAAACACAGTTCTACAAATTGAGACCTTTTATGATTATATAACCGCTTTTTTCGATCGTGAACCGAACCGTAAACCGAACCGGTGTGTTTTCAGAAATGCTGAATCGAACCAAAAACCCAAAAATAAAATGGTTCGGTTCGGGTCGCTTTAGCTAGGTATTGAGTTTCTGGCGAATAGTGAGCAAAATCAGCAATTAGCTTTAAAATATTACGAAAATACTTGGAAAAGCAGAGTTGTTGTAAAAAAGCTAAGAACATCAACCAAAACCACATAAACATGACCAGTGGCGTACGCAGGGGGGGTTTTGGGGTTAAACCCCCCCCCGCCACCCTTGGGGGAATTTTTATGTGCGAAATACTACTATACTAAAATTTTTGTTCTGAAACCCCCCTGAAAAAAATCCTGCGTACGCTACTGAACATGACTAATAAGACTAATCAAATGGAAATGTCAACTTTTGAGTTTATTAAAAATGAAATGTTTATTATATAATAGGTTGTGTTCCACAGATCGAAGTAGATTTCTGTATGCACTTATGGATTTTGAATTTCAATTCTTTAAGTTTATATGTAACGTGCCAAATATGTCAGAGATTACTTGATGAGGTGAAAAGAAAATTTAAATTTTTTGACGATTTTGATTCGCTTGGCTTTCAGTAGTCAAGTAGTCGATTTCAAACCGTCAAAGTTTCTAAACAATATCAAGTGACCAAAGAGTGAAAGTGAAAGTCACTTGATATGTAAAGTTGTAGGATTTCAAAACGAATTAAGATCGTTTATACGGAAATTGTCGTCGAAATTTTGAACATACCCGATTAACTGAAAACCTAAGTCTTTGTTAATAAATAATCTGAATACTTGTATCAAAAATATAATTTTTTAGTTAATTAAATGAATAAAGAGCGAACCGAACCGAACCGAACCATAACCGCGGTTCAGTAAGCCCCAAAAAACCATGCAATGAACCGAACCGGCGGTTCAAAAATTGTGTGAACCATCGAACCGAACCAGTCCTTATTTCCAAGTTGTTTGCACCGCTCAATACACCACTTTAAAAAAAAAAAAACAAGAGGATATCATCTTCTTTGATTTTAAACCCCAAATCCTTTTGGCCCTAAAAAAAACAAAATTTTTTTTTCAAATGTTCAAAATTTATAACAATTTTTTTTTTTCAAAAAAAAAATTTTTTTGTGAAATTAATTATTTCCTCTATAGTATCGTTTGTTCTTGATTCAAATACATAAAATAATACCAATTTTTCTGGTGGTTCAGAATTTTTTAAAAAAGTTTTTTTTTGGTGGAAATAAGGGGGGGTTTGTAGTCATGGACCTAAGGGGCGTAGTGGTCAGGTAAAGCTGATCGGTTCAACTTGGCGAACCCAGCGTGATCCTGGTTTACTGCGTCTCAAGTCGACTCACACCTCCTCGTGGTGACCACCGGTAACAGAGCAATGCATCCGCAACGCTGCTGGCTAACGTGAGCGGCGACCCGCCCTTCCCTACAGGGTATAATATATAGGGTTAGTGCGTCGGGTTTGGTACCCACCACCGTAAAAATTTCCACCAATGAAAACTGCGACTACAATGCCTCGGATACGGACCCCCTCTGACGACGACTCACGCAAACGTTTTAAGGACCACGATTTGAGGATATGCACCTGGAATGTCCGCACCCTCAACGGAGAGGGTGATGATATCGACTTGGTGAAAGTCCTCAAGGAATACTCATCGGACGTTACTGCACTCCAAGAAATGCGATGGATTGGATATGGGAGCAAGATAATAACGCTACCAAAAGAGAAGAAAAAACAGAAATCACCACCCCCCTGGAAGATATACTACAGCGGGCATGTTTCCAAGCACGAGTTTGGGTGCGGCTTTGCAGTGAGTGATAGACTACTCACCTCAGTCATCAGCTTTACACCAGTTGACGAGCGGCTTGCCGCGCTCAGACTTAAGGCAAAATATTTTAATATTAGTCTTATCTGTGCACACGCGCCAACAGAAGACAAGGACACCTCGACAAAAGACGAATTCTATGAGCGCCTGGAACAACTATACGAGCGCTGCCCCGATCACGACATAAAGATCGTGCTAGGCGATTTTAACGCGAAAATCGGGAGAGAAGGAGTCTTTGGTTCGACAGTCGGACGATTTAGCCTTCATGAAACAACCTCCGGTAACGGAGAGAGGCTAATAGACTTTGCTGCAGGCCGGAACATGGTCATAAGTAGTACGAGATTTGAACACCTCGACATCCATAAGGCGACCTGGAAGTCCCCTGATCAACGAACACGAAATCAGATTGATCACGTTGTGATCGACGGAAGGCACTCATCGAGTGTACTAGACGTGCGTGCGATTCGAGGAGCCAACATAGACTCGGATCACTACCTGGTTGCAGCCAAAGTACGCACGCGGCTCAGTGTGGCAAATGCCTCACGCTCTGGCACACGTCGAAAGCTAAACGTCGAGAAGCTGCAATCACAAGGGACCTCTGAAGCCTAGAAAGCCAAACTCGCCCAACTGCTCAGGGAAACCTCCCCATCTTCTTCCGATATATGCGAACAGTGGAAACGTATATCACACTCCATGAGTACGGCTGCCAAGGAGATACTCGGGTACTCCGAGTCCCCTCGAAGTCGGACTTGGTACGATGAGGAGTGCCGACTTGCTACTGCAGAAAAAGACGCAGCCTACAGGAGAACTCTGCAGTCGGGAGCAACGCGGGCTGTTACGGAGCGAGATCAGGAGAAAAAGAAAGAGCGGAAGCGCCTCTTTAGAAGGAAAAAGAGCGAGCAGGAAAGGCGCATGCGCGAGGAAGTCGAGATGTTATTCGGCATGAGTGAGACTCGAAAATTTTACCAAAAAATTAAGCAATTAACAGAAGGTTTTAAGCCCAGAGTCGCACAATGCAAAGACGAACACGGGAATCTGGTCACCGATCCGCAAGTGGCGCTTAACAAATGGAGAAGCTACTTCTCCAACCTACTGGGAGGCGATGACGAACATGATGCCGCCTCTAGAGAAGTAGCGATGCCACCAATCGACAACATAGAGATAGACCCGCCGACCCAACAGGAAGTCTGCTTAGCCATACAAAGGCTAAAGAACAATAAATCACCAGGCGCTGATGAGCTGCCTGCTGAATTGTTCAAGGCTGGAGGGGAAGAATTGGTAAGGTGCATGCACCAACTTCTTTGCCGTATATGGGTTGACGAAAGCATGCCCGACGATTGGAATTTAAGTGTTCTATGCCCAATCTTTAAAAAAGGAGACCCTGCAGTTTGCGCCAACTACCGCGGGATCTGTCTCCTTCCCATTGCATATAAGGTTCTGTCGCGCATTATTTGTGAACGTCTTAAGCCGCTTATTAACACACTGATTGGACCTTATCAGTGTGGCTTTAGACCTGGTAAATCCACCACAGACCAGATATTCACATTACGACAAATCCTGGAGAAGACCTATGAGAGAGGCATCAACACACACCATCTATTCGTTGATTATAAATCAGCCTTCGACACGCCGATAAGGTCAAGGTTTTTTGAAGCCTTGTCTACCCTTGGTATACCAGCAAAGTACGTCCGTCTTTGCATGATGACGTTGAGAAGTACACAAAGCTCCGTCAAAATAGGAAAGAACCTTTCCGAACCATTTGATACCAAGAGAGGTTTTAGGCAGGGCGATACCTTATCGTGAGACTTCTTCAATCTACTGATGGAATATATACTGCGCCGGTGCCCACATGCCAACAGAACGGGCGCCTTTATTTATAAAGATCTAATGCTACTCGCATATGCCGATGATATCGACATCATCGGCAAAAACGAACGGGCGGTAAGCAGGGCGTTTTCAGAGATTGAGAGGCAGTCAGAACTGATGGGTCTAGCGGTGAATGAGGACAAGACGAAATACCTTGTATCCGCGGACAAAAAGTCCTTGCGTCTTGGACAATTTGTTACAATGGGAGAATACAACTTTAAAGTTGTTGAGGATTTTGTTTACCTCGGAACGACGATAACCAGCGACAACAACATCAGTCTGGAAATCCGACGAAGGATCACTCTTGCAAACCGATGCTTCTACGGGCTAAGTAGAGAGCTCAAGAGCAGAGACCTCAAGCGAAGAACAAAATTAGCCCTATACAAGTCGCTAATCATCCCAGTCCTGCAATACGGCGCAGAAGCATGGACAATGACAGCAGCGGATGAAGCGGCGATTGGCGTGTTTGAACGAAAGATTCTTCGGAGGATTTATGGACCTTTAAAAGTTGGCGATGTTTTCCGCATTCGAAATAATGACGAACTGTATGAGCTCTATGGGGACACCTGTCTGGTCAAGCGCATAAAGCAACAGCGGCTGCGCTGGTTAGGACATGTCACCAGGATGGACGAAGAAGCTCCAGTAAGGAAAGCTTATTATTCGAAGGCGGCTGACTACGGAGGAAGAGGCAGGCGGGGGAGACCCCGACTAAGATGGGATGACCAGGTTAGGGCAGACCTTGCCAAGCTTGGTTTGACCAATTGGTCCCAGCTCGCACGGAGCAGAAGCGACTGGCGGACATTGTTGGCAGCGGCCGAGACCGTCGAACGGTTGTGATGCATGCATCGGGCCAATTAAGAAGAAGAAGAAGAATACCAATTTCTCACTTTAACGAAATTTCAGACCGTTTGATTTCATCAGTATAGTCATCCCGTCTAGAATGTTGCCAGATATAAAACATGAATAGAAATATAGTTTCTGAATTGTTTATTATTGCTTTAATACTAATTTCTAGCTTTATTCGAATCTTAAGTCAGCGTTCCCTGATATAAATGATTTAGTGGCCATGGTTGTTATATTCGCAACGTTAATACTATTTGCACAATTATTCGCATCGCCTCCATTAATGTTGCTAACAATACCGATTAGGCACATTCCCTTTTTTTCACCCAAAGAGCATTGCATATAAACCGGGCTGCCACTGTCGCCTCTACATAGCTTGGTCTGCCCGCTTGTTTCTATTTCAAAAGATCCAGTTCTTGTATTCCGTGTAGTAACCTGAACATTCATTGCCACGAGGGTTCCATTGGACCAACCAGACACTTGTGCTAAGCTTTCGGTCGTAAGTTCAAGATCCTTGTGAAACCAGGGCATACAAATGATTATCTGTCCCAGCCCGGGTCTTACGTTCTGCTTCAATTTTATAATGGCAATATCGTGGTCGTAAATACCGTTACCCGCATAACCGCTGTAATTAAAGTAGTTAGTATGCTAGTCAAGTGTAGCGAATGACAACTTACGGGTGTATATTAGGGTAGTTTACTTCATACAGTTGATCTTCATAACCAATGCGAAGGTCATCAATGCGGATTTTGCCATAGTCAAAACAATGAGCAGCTGTTATCACAAAATTCAGCCTGACCAAACAGCCGGCACACACGGGCCCAAATACTTGATGCCTTTTATGATAAATGGCCACGGTCCAGGGAGCTTCCGATGGTTTGATCGGATATGCGTATATAGAAATCGGGTTTGCCGGCTCATGCATTTCTAGGCATTCGTATGAGCAGTATTCGTTCTCTTTTGTTTTCAATTGATCAAGTCCCAGCCAGGTGCCATTGTCAAGACATGTCACAGATGGAATATCCTTTATGAAAAAGAAACCTGGCTTACAGGCGATCGTAGCCTTTGTTCCAGGTCTCAGTTCATGTGGGCTAGAGCAATTCGTATATCTATTTATTCTCATACAGACAACTGGCTTTAAAGAGTAAGAAGATTGGATATGACTTATATTGCATAGTTCTGAAAGAAAGAAAAGTTTTGGTTTATGAATAATATTGTTTGTAAATTTTTAAAGCTGCCTTTACACTTGTATATTTAAATGGACGGCTGTCATAAATCACTAAATAACAGGGACCGTAAATAATATTGTATTTGTAATAAAAATAAAAACTTCTGAATGGTTCACCCTTTATGTATGTACATTTGATTGTCTTTTGATATTAAGTTCTACTCTATTTATTTAATTTGAGAAACATAATTTAAAAATTTTCTCTGTCAATGTTTTAAGTGGAGCAGAATCAAACAGCTGGAATGGTACTTTTTCTTCTGTTACCAATTGCACGCAGGCTTTTTTTACCGCGCTTGATGACATCGTGATTTTTTTCTTCTCCTGTGGCTCACTTTTCTCTAGGTCCAGCTCATAAATGTAGACATCGGCATGGCACTCCTGGAGATGTCTCTTTAAATTTGTTAAGGGTACGCTTACAAAATTTTACACACCGACCCATTTTTATCTGATTCAAAAAATTCGCGGACGATTGCATCACGTTTACGACCCATCTCAATCAATTACAAGAACCACTACTTATTGCAATTAAGTGTAAAGAGGTAGTTATTACACACAAATATTATTTAATATTAAAAAAAAAAAACGAAAAAATTTCTTCTGTTCTGGTAACAAGAACAATTATTATTACGCTGCAATTAAGCTAATTTTTTTAAATATTTAATTTTGACCGGACGCAGGCCTTCAGTTTGTAAAAGAATAACCCATAAATATGTGCATGCACTTGTACGTACATATTATATATCAAAGGAAATGAATTAATGTGTAGATCATATATATAGGCTAATATTTGGTCAGGTCATTTTTAAAATAAAATTAAAAATAGCAGTTATGGTTTAATTATTATAAACAAAAATAAAAAAAAAAAAAAAAAAATAAGTTTATGCTGTTTTCGAATTTACCGCAAAAAATAGAATATGTGTGTTCTTCCCACACTTTTGGGAGGCTTTTTTGGGCTTCAATTTTTTGAAGCTTATAACTATTGTATATTCTTGATCAGGGTGACGAGCTGAGTCGATTGAGCTTTGTCCGTCCGTCTGTCTGTCTATCTGTCTGTCTGTCTGCTTCTACGCGAACTAGTCTCTCAGTTTAAAAGCTATCGAGCTTTGCACAGAGTCTTCTTTTTACTACACACTGCTAATATGTCGGAACCGACAGGATCGGATGACTATATCTTATAGCTGCCATAGGAACTATCGGTCGAAAAGTGGTTCTTTGTGAGAAAAACTTTTTTGTTTTTAATGTTAACGTCTCCCACTTCAGCGATTATCAATATTATACGCTTTCACATAGATTTGAAAGTTTTTGTCAAAATCGGATGACTATATCTAATAGCTGCCATAGGAACTATCGGTCGAAAAGTGGGTTCTATTTAGAAAAATTGTTTGTTTTAATGCTGGTGTTCTTAAACTCTGATGTATTAAAACATTTGCAAGGGTATAAAAACTTCGGCAATGACGAAGTTAGCTAGGCCTTCTCGTTTTCAATTTATATTATAAAAATTGACAAATAATTCTTATTTTGAATTTTTAAAATAAAAATCGAAAATAAGAGTTATGGTTTAATTAATTAAAAAAATTGAAAATAAGAATTTCTTGTAAATTTTTATTATCTAAATTAATTTTAATAATTAAAAATGATTTTTATGATAAATTTCAAAAACTAAATAATATTTCTTAATTTTTTTAACATAAAATTATAATCGTTACGGTCCCTGCTAAATAGAATAGTTTTAAAAAATCATCGAAAATAATTTTTTAACAAGAAAAACACGAAATAAACTTTTTCTTCTATTGAGAACCCTTTTTTTATAGTCGGGATTTTTTAGTTGGGATTTTGTAGTTAAAAGTTGAATAACACAGTCGGTTTCGAAGGCGAGAATATTTTACAATTCCGCTTCCGCATGATTTGATCGAAGTCGAAAACGGGAACAGGCCTGAATAATTCAAATTTAAGTCATATTCTCCACAAACAATATGCAAAATTTCAAATTTTGTTGGCGCTAAACATGAGTTATAACTTGCCAGCCCTTAATCCGCTGGCTGCCACGTAGATGGCGACACCATTGACAGTGGTGTGGAGGCCCCAGTTCATCCAGCTCCAATCACAGATCCAGTTCCTCTAACTAGCACACACATCACTAACAACTATCGATGCTCTATACTCCCGCCTGCCAAGTTGCTTCTGTTGATTGACTTGTGTCACTAAAACATTCACATTGTAAAGGGCATAGCAGAAGAAGCATACAAAAACTGCCCCCACTCCGATCAGCACCAAAACTAAATATGTTGTTACCATCAATAAGAAACTCTCTCTCCTAAATTTTTAGTCCTCTAATCGCTATTGGGGTAGAGTTATGAGGGCAGAAAGATAAATAAAAAAACTCGTTTATCTTAAGAACCGCTTCACCGATTTGAATGGGTTTAATGAATGTTGTAAGAGTCCACAGCACAATTCAAAAAATAATTTTTACACATTTTTATTGCCAATTCTTTGGCCCAAAAAATTATTGAAATTTTCAAATAATTCTTTTACTGTGTGAGTCTTTTGCGACGCCGACAGTTTTTTGTTTTTTTTATCAAGAGGTCCCTAACAACATATAATTTTTGCAAAATCATTCCAAGTGTACCTCATGATGAAAAATATTTAAACGTTAAATTAGTACTTTTCAATGAAAAACTGTCAGCAAAATAGCAATAGCACTGAAATTAATGCTTTTGGCTGTGCTGTGCTTTGACGGAAACGTAGTTTACATGGAAAGCAAAAGTACAAAATTAAAAACCCGAAGCTGTGCTATTGCTTTGCTGTGAGAATTTTGAAAACATAGCAATAGAATATTTAAAATGCTATCGTAGCTGTGCTGCTATGCTGTTGAAAAAGCATAGCATTCTAAGCTGGAAGAGTTCAATAGCACACATATTTCAGAAGTATAAAAATAAAATAAAAAATTAATTAAAACAAAAGATGGAAAAATTATCAGATGTAAAAATGTGTAAAAGAAGTCTATATTCAAAATGGGATGCCTGCAGCTCTTACCATTTCTGAGATCTGTACATAATATGGATAGGAAGACAGACTTCCTTCTGTCTGTTACATATGAGCAATTTCTGAGTTACGCACTATATATTTAAGCCCTCAATACAAATTTAACTATACTATTAGACTCAACAGACCATTCTCCCCCTTTGACAACAGTGAATCCATTATTTTAAGAGTTAAGACATTCCGTTTTTTGGGGCTCACACCTGTGGCTAGGATGAGGTAGCTGCGTTTTGACGGAAGACAGGTTCTTAAAAAAATAATTTTTGTGGGCAAAGTATTTATAAGTATTATCGAAGACACTACACATAGTAGATGCCGCGCCTCATACAAACTTTTTTATTTATCGTTTTGAAGCTTGTTGGCATGGGCGCGCTGGGCACAGGCGGAGAAATCTTAAAACAACACAAGCCTTTCACAGCTGCCAAGGTCAACTTAATTTCGATTTTAATATTCTTCAACATCAATCCAAATGAGTTTCACATTTTTATACACTTGAAAAGTGTATTATAATTTTGCCCAGAAGTTTGCAACGCATAGAAGGAATCATCTCCGACCACATAAAGTATATATATTCTTGATCAGCATGACGAGCTGAGTCGATTAAGCTTTGTCCGTCCGTCTCTGTCTGTTTCTACGCGAACTAGTCCCTCAGTTTTGGAGCTATCGAGCTGAAACTTTGCACAGAGTCTTCTTTTTACTGCACGCTGCTAATATGTCGGAACCGACCGGATCGTATGACTACTTCTTGTAGCTGCCATACAAATGTTCGTTCGGAAAATGCGTTTTAGTAAGAAAAACTGTTTTGTTCTCAATTTTACTGCTCTCAAATACGGTCATGGGTAATATGTAATGTTTTTAAGCTGATCTGCGAAGTTTGGTCAAAGTCGCTAACCTTTGAGACAAGCTATTTCAAGTGTATGAAAACTTCGGTACAGACGAAGTTAGCTTCGCCTTTCTCGTTACGACTAACTCCGGAGCATCAAGCTAAATAGGGTTCACATTTTTTCGACTAACACCGGAGGTTTCAATGGCGTTAAGGGATAGACTCTTATCTGTTGGAAGTAAAGACGTGCGTTCGAATCCAGAAGCAGACCAGATTTTTTTATGTATCATTTGACTGAAAAGAAAGTTTTTTTCAAATTCATTTCTGCCTTCAATTATTGTCTTCGTCTTAGCAACATCTAAATTTGGCCATTCCGACTTCGAGTGGCCCAGCGATATTGCTGTTTGCAATAAGGACGAATGAGTACCACGGCTTTACATCAGTGCCGGCCAAAAAAAAAATTTTAAATGCAAACAAACGAAAAAAAAATATTTAAATCCAACAAAAAGATTTAGCTATGAAAAAAAAGTAGATCATGCCTTAACCGAAATTTGAACTCACAAATCAAAACTGAAAGGCAGCTTGCGCACCTCCAATATATGGATCCTTATAAAAGGAGCTAGAAGCAAAAATAGGGATTGTCAGGACTTTTTATTTCAGATGCGTCATCAATAATATCTATAAATCTTTGGTGCTATTTAACACTTTCAGCATTTCGAAAGCATTTCTTATATGCAATTGCTCTGCTTTCGAAATTGGATTTTGTTTTTGTTTCATTTTGCAAAATGAATTTAGACCGCCATCTTAAAATGAAATTAGACCGCGAGGCCTTATTTCATTTTTCAAAATGAATTTAGGCCGCGATCACAAAAATAAAAATTAGACCGCGCGGCCTTATTTCATTCTGCAAAATGAATTTAGACCGCCATCTTAAAATGAAATTAGACCGCGCGGCCTTATTTCATTTATCAAAATAAATTTAGGCCGCGATCACAAAATGAAACTAGACCGCGTGGTATTGTTCTTACAGTAAGTATTTAATTTAAAAAATTGAGTTCGTTTCAGCGCCGCAGGCGCTGTTATAGATAGTTTCTTTTATTAAAAAACCAAAATTACATTTCTTTTGTAATGGCGGTCTAAATTCATTTTGCAGAATGAAATTAGACCGCGCGGCCTATAACCTGAAGGATCCCTTCTCGATTACCACCTTTGAGGATTTCATATACCCCAGTGGGATAATCCGTTCGTGTTCAAGGCAAACAAATTCACGGGTAAGGTAGTGGAACGCATCCCCGTATACATCGAGGTACGACTTCTAGAGGTGTGTAAAGTGGCAAGATCTTTCACTAATCTAGCTCTTCTAGTACTTCCGTCCTTGGTTCATACTTGTCTATCATCCCTACCGCCAACCCAATGGCATCAATTATTGTCAAACCACGTATGGCCATTGTTCTCATCTTTGCCTGCCCGCTCCGCACATCAATGACTATAGTCCACGCATCTCCTGCGCCTGTCCCACCGGACTTAAATTGATGGCCGATGGCCTTAACTGTGGGCAAGATCGTAAGTAGCTTTAAAAGTGTACTTTACAATTTCATACGTGTGAGTTGCTTTAGCAATTGCTCGGCTAATATGGCTTTGTTTTGTGACCACCTCTAGGCTCCTGTCTAGTTCTTGATTATTGCGAAAAACACACACACGCAAAAAAAAAACTTTGACAAATTCTTAATTTTTCAGCTAGCTTGTCCGTCCGTCTGTCTGTCCGTCGCCGTCTGTCTGTTTCTACGCGAACTGTCTCCGTTTAACTCGGCGACTGCACAGAGTCTCTCCCCTTATCGGACCGCCGGCGGTGTTCCCCTAGGAACTCGGTGGTGGGTCTTGTGAGAAAAACTTTTGTTTTTTAACGGCTCCCACTCAGCTTTCCCTCAAGATTAGGAAGTTGTCCAAATCGGATGACTATCTAAGCTGTCTGGAACTCGGTCGGGGGGTTTTATGAGAAAATTTTTCTAACTAACGTGTCTCACTCCTTATCCTACAAAGATTGGAAGTTTCTCGGTGACTCTAGCGTCATGACGCGGTCGAGGGGTTTTATTTAGAAAAATTGTTTTAACGCGTTTACTTATTACATGGGTTAAAACGCACGGGCTTCTCTTCATTTAGAAATGTACCAATTTAACTTTTTGTTTTTTATCCTTTAATTTTTCATTTAAAAAAAAGTAAGGAAGTCGGTGAAACCCGATAATGAAAGCAGCATACTTAAGTATTATTCATCCGATCATTTAGTCTAGAAGGTGCGAGCCATTTATCTACAAATCTGTTAACCCTTAAAGTCTTGTATTCAGACGAACAAAAATTTGTAAAAAACATTGAATAATTACATATTTATAGGGAAAATTCGATTCCGTGAACCAATTAATCTTGATCCAAATACAAATGGCACTAGAGGTTGCCCTCTGGACTTGTATAACAATGACACCACATGGATTTTCGAATGCGAAAATGATGCCTGCAACCAGACAAAAGGCCGGATCTTCCCACCTATCGGGGATATATCACCGGAAATTAAGTGTGCTCCTGGATACCAACTGTTGCCAGATAAATATCAAGGACAAATGAGATGTCACCAAAATAAATGGTACCCTTCGTCATCTAAAATACCACGGTGCACAAGTAAGTTTGAATCATTATGCAGAAATTTATGCATTTTTTATACCCGTCACTCTTAGGGGCCGCGCACACATACAGCTGAAACATGAACTGACGGCCGAACTGAGGCAGAGCTTTCAGCTTTCGAAAAACAAACACTCTACGTGCATGGAAGTGCGCACACTATGAGCTTACTTGAACATTTTAATTCAGCCGTAAGTTCAGCTTTGTTTGAATGAACAAACATGCTTGTTTATTTCTGCTCGCTGATGTATTTAATAACGGAGGCAGTTACAAAGCAATCTTATGAAGAGAAATTGCATTTAGCCCACCTTCGAGGGCTAAAAATTATTTCAATAGAATTGTGACAAATAAAACTTCAACAATTCGATCTCCAATATTATTAAATAATATTTATATATGGGCATTTTATGACTTCGACCCGGACAATCGTACGCATTTAAATTTAAAAAAAGGCAAAATAAAATTTTTATTTTCACCATAGGCTTAACTTATGTATTCAATAGTCCTACAATTGGAGCAATGATTAATTTTGCGCAAAAATTTTTGTTTTCAAGATAATGGCAAAAAACATTACATTCGCACGGGATGAAAACAGAAGCGGTTTTAGGGGACCCATTCAAAAGTCGATTTCAGCGAATCCTGAGGCAATATTTTAATGTGGTTAATTTTACAATGCTGTTTAATTTAAAGTTGTTTCAAAATTTAAGTTCAAGCATCTTCGCACGGGACATGTCGCACGGGACAGTATTTTCCATCGATATATATTTATTTGGATTTTGCTATGCCAAAACTGAAAACTTACAGTTAATTGCATTTACATAGTTTCTCATGGTTTCTTATGCATTTTTGTAAACCATCAAAAAGATTTTAATGTCAAAATGGGAAAAATTGCGTTAGCACAGCCGTGAAACCGAATATCTCCAAATGGGTTATCAGCAAATGTGAGATTAGCTTACATTAGTTCAATTTAATTGTTTCCCTATGAAAATACGATAAAATATACAGGCCTCTTCCCGTTTCCGAACTCGATTGATCGGAATTGGTAAGAGCTGTGATTTCTTAGAAACAACTGAAGAATTGGAGCCCATCTTTTTGTCATCAAGAGGGTTAAATAAAGGTAAATAGGGTTTTAAAGATAAAAGCATTTACACTTAACGATTCCGATTCCGCATGCTTTTATCGGAATCGAAAACGGGAACAGGCCTAATAGAGTTTTTAAACCATTTTTAATTTTTTGGTCCAGGTGGACCGTTTTTCCAAGTCACTCGCATATTTATAAAGACTGACTTGTCAAATTAAATTTTCAAAGTCACCAAAAACAACTATTTTTTTAAGAACTTTGGGAGATCGTCTGCGGGAGCACATAAAATCAATATTTTTACAAATCATTGGTGCCATTATAAACTTAGATGTGAAAACTATATGTAGCAATACTTTAGTTTTTCCTGAAATAAAGCACCTTTTCACAATAAATTTATAAATGAAGAAATTCGTAAAATGTGTCTTTAACAGTTAAAATTTAGCGATTCCATAATTTTTATCCTTTGCTTTAATTTTCTCTCCATTTTTAAATTTTCGCAATCGAGGAGATACCATTTTGCTAGCGAGATTAAAATGTATAAGCTAAAAGCTCAGATCAGCCACATGTGTGCGCACCTTCAAAATTGCAGATGTGCTGAATCAAATTCTGTTGTCAGTAAAGCTTTCGGCTCTGCGTTCAGTTCACCTTTCAGCTGTATGTGTGCGCGGCCCCTTAGAGTTAATTAGCATCAAAAGACGCAAATCAAGTATGCTTCAAACTTACGGTCAGCTTGCGATGCCTGCTATCGATTGGATAATAAATAGCCGAGTTAAAAAAATGTTGGATACTTTTCGGATGTCCCCCCTTAAGAACACAGGAACGCCATTAAACTTTTCTTTCCATGAGTAACGGGTATATCAAAGACGGTTAGAGTTAGAGCCGACTTTAACTTGCGCCATTGTTTAAATATGAAACGTTAGGTTGGGTCAGGCAAGATTCGAATCCAGGTGTTATTGAATTTCCAAGAATCAACCAGCTAAAATATTTAAGAAAAAAAAATATTTTTTGCTCGACAACACAAGAAATTCCTTTTTTAAACGCCTAGAAAAATATTAAAATTATAATAATAATGTAGACCTTGAAATTATTTGAAAACTGCCGCCAATACAGCGTAAGCGTTAAGGTACTTTAAGACAGATAGCAGGACAGACAGAGTAGACAGACATGTATGAAGGAAACAGACGCTGTAACTAGAATGGCCACAACAAACCCGCTTGGACAATGTAAATAGTAAACCGCACGTAAATTTATAAATTAAAGCCCGAAAACCAGACAAAAACTGTCGCTCATAATTAAAAAAAGGGCATATCAGAATAAGCATACAAAAACTGCCCCCACTCCGATCAGCACCAAAATTAAATATGTTGTTACCATCAATGAGAAACTCACTCTCCTAAATTTTAAGTCTTCTTATCGCTATTGGAGTAGAGTTATGAAGGCGGAAAGGTAAAACAAAAAACTCGTTTATCTTAAGAACCGCTTAACCGATTTGAATGGATTAAATATATGTTCAAAGTGTCCACCATAGAATTTAGAAAATTATTTTTGCACATTTTTATTAGCAATTGTTAGGCACAAAAAATATTATTGAAATTTTCCAATAATTTTTTTGAGGTGTAAATCGATTTCAACTCTAAGTTTTTTGCTGGTTTTTCAATAAGAAGTTTTTAACAATGTAAAACTTTTCCAGGGTGATGGAAATTAGACCGCGTGAATTAAGACCGCCGTCGGCGGTCTAATTTCATTTTTCAAAATGAATTTAGACCGCCATCATAAAATGAAATTAGACCGCGCGGCCTTATTTCATTTTTCAAAATGAATTTAGGCCGCGATCACAAAATAAAATTAGACCGCGCGGTCTAATTTCATTTTGTGATGGCGGTCTAAATTCATTTTGCAGAATGAAATTAGACCGCGTGGTTGATTCTTGGAAATTCAATAACACCTGGATTTGAATCTTGCCTGACCCAACCTAACGTTTCATATTTAAACAATGGCGCAAGTTAAAGTCGGCTCTAACTCTAACCGTCTTTGATATACCCGTTACTCATGGAAAGAAAAGTTTAATGGCGTTCCTGTGTTCTTAAGGGGGAACATCCGAAAAGTATCCAACATTTTTTTAACTCGGCTATTTATTATCCAATAGATAGCAGGCAGCGCATGCTGACCCTAAGTTTGAAGCATACTTGATTTGCGTCTTTTGATGCTAATTAACGCTAAGAGTGACGGGTATAAAAAATTCATAAATTTCTGCATAATGATTAAAACTTACTTGTGCACCGTGGTATTTTAGATGACGAAGGGTACCATTTATTTTGGTGACATCTCATTTGTCCTTGATATTTATCTGGCAACAGTTGGTATCCAGGAGCACACTTGATTTCCAGTGATATATCCCCAATAGGTGGGAAGACCCGGCCCTTTGTCTGGTTGCAGGCATCATTTTCGCATTCGAAAATCCATGTGGTTTCATTGTTATACAAGTCCAGAGGACAACCTCTAGTGCCATTTGTATTTGGATCAAGATTAACTGGTTCACGGAATCGAATTTTCCCTATAAATATGTAATTATTCAATGTTTTTGACAAATTTTTGTTCGTCTGAATACAAGACTTTAAGGGTTAACAGTTTTGTAGATAAATGGCTCGCACCTTCTAGACTAAATGATCGGATGAATAATACTTAAGTATGCTGCTTTCATTATCGGGGTTCACCGACTTCCTTACTTTTTTTAAATGAAAAATTAAAGGATGAAAAACAAAAAGTTAAATTGGTACATTTCTAAATGAAAAATTAAGAATTTGTCAAAGTTTTTTTTTTGCGTGTGTGTGTTTTTCGCAATAAACAAGAACTAGACAGGAGCCTAGAGGTGGTCACAAAACAAAGCCAGATTAGCCGAGCAATTGCTAAAGCAACTCACACGTATGAAATTGTAAAGTACACTTTTAAAGCTACTTACGATCTTGCCCACAGTTAAGGCCATCGGCCATCAATTTAAGTCCGGTGGGACAGGCGCAGGAGATGCGTGGACTATAGTCATTGATGTGCGGAGCGGGCAGGCAAAGATGAGAACAATGGCCATACGTGGTTTGACAATAATTGATGCCATTGGGTTGGCGGTAGGGATGATAGACAAGTATGAACCAAGGACGGAAGTACTAGAAGAGCTAGATTAGTGAAAGATCTTGCCACTTTACACACCTCTAGAAGTCGTACCTCGATGTATACGGGGATGCGTTCCACTCCCTTACCCGTGAATTTGTTTGCCTTGAACACGAACGGATTATCCCACTGGGTCCAGTATATGAAATCCTCAAAGGTGGTAATCGAGAAGGGATCCTTCAGGTTATCCCTGGAGTCCAAAATCAGACTACGCTGTGAGCCATCATAGTTGGCACTTGAGATGGTATGTAGTTCTTTATCCACCCAGTAGATACGCTTGCGCACCAGATCCAAAGTGATGCCAGAGGGCTCCTCGATATCATTGTTGATTATGATGGTGCGTCGCGAACCATCCATGCCAGCACGCTCAATGCGCGATGGATGTCCACAGACCGACCAGTACATCCAACCCTCAATGGGATCCAGGGCTATGGAACCTGATCGAACGAAGGCATCTTCTATCAAAACCTTGCTCATATTTCCATCGAAATCGGTCAGCTCAATGGTTCTTTTTTTCCAATCCATGAAGTACACGTGATTGTAGATCCAATCCACCGCCAGACCATCGTAGTGTACATTCGTCTGAGTCAGCAATACCGACATCTCCTGCCCCACATCAATGGGTGCCTTGTAAATACTCTCTGTCTTCGAATCACTCCAGGATATCATGCCCTTGCGAAAGGCAAAGTCCATACCGACGATCCAATTGGTTTCTTTAACTACAATGGTAGTTTCGTTGTGATCTAGGGCAATTTTACGTATATGATAATCGTAAGCCACCAGCAGCGAGGCATGACCCTTGCTGGCCTTGCAACGCGTATGATTCTGTGGATCTCGCATGTAACCCGCCTCGCACTTGCACTTGAAGCCGCCTATTTCGTTGACGCAGATCTGAGAACAAACTCCCGGATTCTCACATTCATTGATGTCTATGCAGGTGCGCTTATCTGTGGATAGCTTATAACCATCACAACGATCACCCATACATTCATTATCGGCAAGACACACCTGGAAAGAAAGAAACGGAAGAAATATATACCCAGGGGGAAAAACCGAGAACATTGGACTCAAGAAGAGTACAAACGATACCAAAAACAGTGCATGAATGGTTTTCTGATTTGTAGAACAATGTTCTCACTTCAACAACTATATTTTTAAAAACGCGAAAACTCAAATTGAGTTGATATTGTTCCGTTCTCAAGAACATTTTAAACTGAACTGGTAAAAACCTTGAATTTATTTGCCAAAATTAATAACCCCAAACAAAACCAACAAATACACAACGAAAACGGCCCAACAACACATCAACATATACAAATTCTCTGAGGGTACACCGATAATCATCTCAAGAAACACAACATGAAAGGTTACATGCAACACATGCATCTTAAATATGACGAACACACATACATACATATACATTAAGTCCTATTTTAAGTGCCAAAAACGACTCGCAAAACAGCGGGAAAGACTGAAATACCTACTTAGATGTAAGGATTACAACATCATACCTCAGCATACATGACACTCAAAAAGAACTACAAAAATTAGAGAAAAAGTTTTTACTTAAAGTACTTAGCTTAGAAATTAAAGAAACACACAGACACATTCATGTCATAAACCGAAATCAGACTAATACATTCCAAAAATCAAAAACCAAAATTGACGAAAAAGATCTAACCGACCTAGAAAAACGACAATACCAGACAATGAATATCAACAAAACAAAAATTAAAACGAGAGCGTAAGTTAAAGTCGGCTCTAACCGACTTCGATATACCCGTTACTCATGAAAAAACGTGTTTAACAGTGTTCCTGCGTTCCATAATGTGACCATCCGAAAAGTATGCAACATTTTTTTAGGGTGGGTGGGGTGGTAGCGGGGGGCTTGGTGCACTTTTTTGCTCATAACTTGAGAACCGTTCATCCGATCTTTATTATTTGCTAATCACTAACTATCTCTAGAAGGTAGGAATCGTCTATCTTTAAAACTGTGGGAGATATAACGTTTTTTCCAAATTGCGGGGGCGGAAGGGGGCGTGGCCAAAATTTGAAACAAACTTGATCTGCGTGCAGATAGAAGCATTTGTCCCAAACATGTCAAACCTCTATCTCTTACCATCTCTGAGATCTAGGTGTTCATACAGACAGACGGACAGACGGACGGACGGACAGACGGACAAGTCTATATCGTCTCGGCTGTTGATGCTGATCAAGAATATATATACTTTATATGGTCGGAAATGATTCCTTCTGCCTGTTACAGACATTTGCACGACTTTAGTATACCCTTTTTACTCTACGAGTAACGGGTATAAAAAGACTGGTTTGTTAACCAAACCAAAATGGACATAGAACGTCCATGGTCTCACTCGAAATTCGCTCTACCCATCAAGAAAACCATTTCGACAATTCACGTATTCAGATCTGGAACAGGGGATCCAAACAATCGAAGAAGGAAAAGGGGGCGGTGTTACCGGTTGGGGGGGGTCATACCAGAACTGTCCCAAGTATCCTGTCACTAGGCCCGAAATCGCTCTACCCATCACAAAGAAAACATTTCGACAATTCACGTAATTGCAGATCTGGAACAGGGTGAGATCCAAACACGGAGGAGATGAAAAGGGGTGAAGGAATCAACAAGAAGGAATCTAACGCAGAGAATTATGAAATACAAAGAAAACAATAGGACAAGCGAAAAGGATGAACTTATACTAAAGATAGCGACGGACACGGAGAGATTCTTAAAAGCGCACAAAGATAATCTGATAATAACACAAGCAGACAAGGGAAACAAAACAGTAGCCATGTTCAGAGAGGATTACAACAAGAAGATGAATATCATGCTGTCAGACAAAACGACTTACAGAACATTGAGAACAGACCCAACAACACAATTAGTTAGAAAAAAAAACACGATGATTAATGAGCTTTTTAAAAATAACCACATAGACATTAAACAAAAACATCAACTATACTGTTCAGGAGGAAATGCCCCAAGAATATGTGGACTACCAAAAATACATAAGGAAAACACCCCACTAAGACCTATAGCATCAGCAACAAACGTCCCTTGTTACAAAATAGCCAAACACATTGGATATCTCTTGAAGAACATGGTATCGGAAGACTGTAACATATTTAACTCCATACAACTGAAGAACAGACTACAGGAACTGAAAATAGAGAATGACGAGATCTTGGTATCATTTGATGTGATATCACTATTTACGAACATACCGACCTCATTAGCTATAAGCACCATAATGGAACAATGGATAGACGTAGCTCCACACACAAACATACCAAAAAGGAAATTCAAAGAACTTCTGGAATTTTGTTTATTTGAGAACAACTACTTCACACATAATGGTACCGTGTATAACCAGATATTTGGGATGCCTATCAAAATATGTAGACGACATCGTATGTATCGTGAGAGACAAATATGTTGACATAATTCTAGAAACACTTAACAATCAACATAGAAGAATTTAATTCACCGTAGAACGAGAAGAACACAACAAACTAGCATATCTTGACATGGAAATAACAAGGGAAAATGATACTCTAACTTTTAACTGGTACACAAAACCCATGGCTTCTGGAAGAATAATAATCTTCAACTCAAATCATCCACCAAACCAGAAAATAAATACAGCAAAAAACATAATAAGAAAAGCATACACCATATCTGATAACGAGAGCGTAAGTTAAAGTCGGCTCTTACCGACTTCGATATACCCGTTACTCATGAAAAAACATGTTTAACAGTGTTCCTGCGTTCCTTAGTGTGACCATCCAAAAAGTATGCAACATTTTTCTAGGGTGGGAGGGGGTGTTAGCGGGGGCTGTGGTACACTTTTTTGCTCATAACTTGAGAACCGTTCATCCGATCTTTATCATTTCTTCGGCAAATTCATTCATTTTGCTAATTACTACGGACAACAGAACATTAACAAAAATGTTCCCCAAACAGTTGATGGAACAGCTGACCAGAGCATACAAACCTCACAACAGCACCAGACGCCTCTTCACAAATACACGAAAAACAGAATAAACAAACACAACAACAACAACAATGTAGTCTACGAAGATAAATGCGCGGGAGCAGAGGGAGAGAACTGCAATGGAACATACATTGGAACAACAAAACGATCTCTGACCACAAGAATTAGCGAGCATAGAAGAGTTGTGCAAAAAGGGGCACACAGCTGATTTTGACAATGCATTAGAGTTAGATATAGAGCGTAGATGGAAAGCAAGACTTACACTGCACAATGGTCCCAAAGTCGATTTTTTTGGCATAAAGTCCAAAAAAAAAAGTAGCGATTTGAGGAAAAATCGATTTATTTTTTAAAAGAGTATATCCCAGTGGTCATAGAATCGAAAAATTTTATTATGAAATGCAGCCGTTAAAGTTTTGCGAAGCCCTGAAAGTCAGCCATTCATTTAACTTCGCACGTGGCTTTGGTTGTGGCAAAATTTTGTCTAAGTTTATTGCCTTTAAAATAAACGAAAATTGATTAAAACAATTGAAGTATGATTGTCGTGGATTGTCGTAACTGTTAATGCAATATTGTTCATTAAAGTGTCTTCTATACGATAGTCGAATTGGTTTTTTCACGAATTTTCACAAACCCGTGAAACTACGATTTTTCAGACCTCTTTGTGTTTGAGCACAAAGAATTGATTGAAGTGTGGATAACAAATGGACGTAAGTCATCAGCGAGAACGAGAACGAGAAGGCCAAGCTAACTTCGTCTTTGCTGAAGTTTTTATACCCTTGCAAATGTTTTAATACATCCGAGTTTAAGAACGCCAGCATTAAAACAAACTATTTTTCTAAATAAAACCCACTTTTCGACCGATAGTTCCTATGACAGCTATAAGATATAGTCATCCGATTTTGACAAAAACTTCCAAATCTATGTGAAAGCGTATAATATTAATAACCGCTGAAGTAAGACACGTTAACATTAAAAGCGAAAAAGTTTTTCTCACAAAGACCCACTTTCCTATGGCAGCTATAAGATATAGTCATCCGATTTTGACATAAACTTCCAAATCTGTGTAAAAGCGTATTATATTAATAATCGCTGAAGTGAGACACGTTAACATTAAAAACAAAAAAATTTTTCTCATTAAAACCCACTTTTCGACCGATAGTTCCTATGGCAGCTATAAGATATAGTCATCCGATTTTGACATAAACTTCCAAATCTGTGTAAAAGCGTATTATATTAATAATCGCTGAAGTGAGACACGTTAACATTAAAAACAAAAAAAATTTTCTCATTAAAACCCACTTTTCGACCGATAGTTCCTATGACAGCTATAGAATATAGTCATCCGATTTTGACAAAAACTTCCAAATCTATGTGAAAGCGTATAATATTAATAACCGCTGAAGTAAGACACGTTAACATTAAAAGCGAAAAAGTTTTTCTCACAAAGACCCACTTTTCGACCGATAGTTCCTATGGCAGCTATAAGATATAGTCATCCGATTTTGACATAAACTTCCAAATCTGTGTAAAAGCGTATTATATTAATAATCGCTGAAGTGAGACACGTTAACATTAAAAACAAAAAAATTTTCTCATTAAAACCCACTTTTCGACCGATAGTTCCTATGACAGCTATAGAGATATAGTCATCCGATTTTGACAAAAACTTCCAAATCTATGTGAAAGCGTATAATATTAATAACCGCTGAAGTAAGACACGTTAACATTAAAAGCGAAAAAATTTTTCCCCCAAAGACCCACTTTTCGACCGATAGTTCCTATGGCAGCTATAAGATAAAGTCATCCGATTTTGACATAAACTTCCAAATCTGTGTAAAAGCGTATTATATTAATAATCGCTGAAGTGAGACACGTTAACATTAAAAACAAAAAAATTTTTCTCATTAAAACCCACTTTTCGACCGATAGTTCCTATGGCAGCTATAAGATAAAGTCATCCGATTTTGACATAAACTTCCAAATCTGTGTAAAAGCGTATTATATTAATAATCGCTGAAGTGAGACACGTTAACATTAAAAACAAAAAAATTTTTCTCATTAAAACCCACTTTTCGACCGATAGTTCCTATGGCAGCTATAAGATATAGTCATCCGATTTTGACATAAACTTCCAAATCTGTGTAAAAGCGTATTATATTAATAATCGCTGAAGTGAGACACGTTAACATTGAAAACAAAAAAATTTTTCTCATTAAAACCCACTTTTCGACCGATAGTTCCTATGACAGCTATAGAATATAGTCATCCGATTTTGACAAAAACTTCCAAATCTATGTGAAAGCGTATAATATTAATAACCGCTGAAGTAAAACACTTTTCGACCGATAGTTCCTATGGCAGCTATAAGATATAGTCATCCGATCCGGTCGGTTCCGACTTATTAGCAGTGTGCAGTAAAAAGAAGACTCTGTGCAAAGTTTCAGCTCGATAGCTTTAAAACTGAGAGTCTTCTGGGCAAAATTATAATACCCTTTGCAAGGGTATAAAGATACCTCTTCCGACGGATGCCATTGCGCTTTTGGACGTGCCCTCTTTTACATTAAGTTGTAGTATGGACACTCTTTGTGATGAAGATAATACTGACGATACCGATACGGATGGATCCGATATTGAGAATAAATTCTGTTTACATTTAGATTCTAAACTTAATGACTAAAAATATATACCCAATTAAAGTTGTGTGAGAAGATTAGCTTTTGTAAATATTGCATTTATTACATCATCATAATCAGCTAAATTCATGCTAGTCGGAAAAAATAGTCCAAATTGAACCAAATTTGGTAGGACACATTGGGAGCCTAAAATACGCGTATAAACTGAATTTCCGTTCAATAGTTTAAAAAACAACAAAGTTAGTGAAAATCGGCCAGATCGTTTATATGGCAGCTATATGAAATAATAGTCCAAATTGAAACAAATCTTTGTAAGTCGCTTTGGGGGCCCGAAATATGGGTACTTAAATTAAGTAGTGCAGTGAATGTGTATGTATGTATGTATGTTTAATTTGATTAATTTTTGTGTTTATTATATGAAATATACAGACTCCCTGAAGAAGGCAAAAAATTTGCCGAAACGCGTAGGAGAAAAATTCAGCCAAAAAGTGTTTTGACTGGAGTGAGGAAAGACGGCCAAAATTAACAACCCCAAACAAAACCAACAAATACACAACGAAAACGGCCCAACAACACATCAAAATTTTGGATAAAGGTTGCAAGCGGATCTTCACCATTTTGGTGATTCGGGGTAACAGGGAATGGGAATACTAAATACCCCTTTTAATTTAATTTGAACTTATTTGTTCGCCTCTAGCCCAGTGCCACAAGATAATAGTTGTTTTTAACGCTCAAGTCACAACGATAAATTACAAAAATAAACAAATTATAACTATTTATAACTAACAAAATTCTCTGACATACATAAGTTATAACAAATACGGAAGGGAAGCGGCATCTATTACACAGTGCTACAGAGCGAACTAGCCTGAGTAATGACCTACGCTGTGGAGTAGGTCGCGTATTGCACTTCCTCATATTTGTTTTTCCTAGGGGATAGGGCCCAAACACCGTTTATTGCTCAATTTGTACTCTTAACTTAAAATAACTCGTGAATGGACCATATGATCTTGTATAAGCTTGCTATTCTAATACCGACGAGAAGATTTTAACATTTTGTATTCAATGGATTTAGAGTTTAATAGCGGGTTACAGATCTGGTAATTTTTCAAATATCTACTTTGCCCACCGGGCTTAACAATATTATTCTTTTCGATTTTGTCTTAAGCTTTATAATAAAATTCTTTTTAAATTTCTACGTTAAAAAATGTATTTTCGCGTATTTCGGAGCTCACATTGTCAATTCTGTTAAGTTTGACTCAAATCGGATGACTATAGTATATAGCTGCCATGGGAACGATCGGTCCAAAATGTAGTTCTAGTGAGAAAAACTTTTTTGATGAATATATTGAATATATCGTATAGCCATATAACAAACAGGCCGCATATATCATGCTCCAAGGGTATATAAACTTCGGTCGAGCCGAAGTTAGCTTCCCTCTATATTTTTTAAATTAATTTTTAAAATTTTAAAAACTAATTAAAATTTGTGTTAAACTACAGAGCTTAAAAGCAATAGCAAAATACAAATGACGTGCTCAACATTATTTGATTTGAAATAATGTTATACTTGAACGTAAAATTTTAAAATTTGCTCTACACATTTCGCAAAGTTTTTCAGAGATTATTAATTTAGGGCTCTGCAAAATAAGGCCCCAATGAAATGGGGCCCCAAAAATAAAATGAAATAAGGCCCCAACAATTTATATAGAAAACAAAAACCACTATTTTTTGATCAAATTTGGGGCGTTATTTCCTTTTTTGGGGTATTATTTCCTTATTTCAAAATGAAATAAGTCCTCAAAAGAAGAAATGAAATAAGACCGCAAAACTAATTTTTGGGGTCCTGTTTCATTTTATAAGGAAATAAGACAAAAAGTCGAGCGATTTTAGTATTGTATTTCAAATTTTTGGAATTGGAGTATTATATCATATGAAATAACATCCTAAATTTGGGGCCTTCTTTAATTTTTTTTGGGCTGTATTTCATCGCAGTGGGGCCTTATTTCATACTTTAAATTGGGCTACTGTTTTATTATGAAATAACACCCCAAATTTGGGGCCTTTTTTCATTTTATATTTTCGGGACTTATTTTCTGCTGCCTTAATCGAGCGCTTTGTTCATTAGCTTATAAACTCACTACCACCCTTTCTTTTTCCCACTATTATCACCAAACCAGGGACTAAACCCGAAATTAATTTCAGTTTGAGTCAAGGCATTTATATTGGCCTAAAGATTTTTTACTTGTACAGCAATCGGACAGAAACACTGAAGCAATTTAATGAATTTAATGAATGAATGAATAGTAGACATCAAAAGATCCAAATAGGTAAGAACAAAATTAACTATGTCGACAAGGCAGACAAGCTAGACATTACACTAACCTACACTCTATCACGGCAAGAACACATAAATAAAACTTCAGGCCGAACCTATGGTTTTCTTAGGCAATTGTACTTGACCCAAATGATATATTTGATAAGATTGACTTTGCTGCTTCACGACGAACAAAGAATATTAAAAATATTAAAAATCGATTGGCATGTTCAGATAAGCACTTCTTCATGGATGCTGTTAGGCTTTGGAATCAGCTACCCAACAGACTTAAAACCATAAGAAGCAGAAAAAGAAGAAGAAACTGGAAGAAACATTTGTCCCATAAAATTAGCATTATTACCCTCTGTTAGATTAAGTTAGATGTGTAATTTATTTTCTCTACACCGACTGATTTATGTATGTAATATTTTTAAGCTAGTGATTGTCAATTTTGTGACTAATACAACAATTAATAAGTCTCTGTACTTGTAGTATTAGGATGATCATCATCAATAAATACAAATACAAATAAAACTTGAACATAAGTCCTCTTTGTAAAAACCAAAAATTGTTAGGCTGATGGCTACACAAAGCCAAGCCATTAAATAAATATACACTACATATCGACATATCGATACATCTCCATAAATATAATAGAGAGTGTCCTGACTGATTCACTGATTCACTGACTGATTGGCAATTTGGACAGGAGTTTCTGTTAGTGGTGAAAGTGCGTACTTAGACGGGGTTTTGGAAAATTCCACCCGGAAAAGTCGGAAAAGCGTCGGAAAAGTTTGTTTGGGAAAAATGTTATTTTTCATCCGATTGACTTGAAATTTGGTTTGTATGCAAAGTACGCGAAATAATTCGACACGTGTTTTCCCGATTTTGGAAAATCCGCCCACGAGGAAAATGGCCGGAAAATTCTGCATGAAAAAAATATTTTTCATCCGATTGGCTTCAAACTCGGTTTGTAAGGATAGAATACGAAATAAATTGAAATGTGATTTTTTTGATGTTGGAAAATTTGACCCAACGGTCGGGAAATTCCCGGGAAATTCTTTATGAAAAAACAATTTTTCATCCGACTGGCTTGAAACTCGGTTTGTGAAGATAGAATACAAAATAGTTTGAAATGTTATTATCTGAAGATGAAAAATTTGACCTGACGGTCGGAAAATTGCCGGAAAATTCTGCATGAAAAAACTATTTTTCATCCGATTGGCTTGAAACTCGGTTTGTAAGGACAGAATGCGAAATAATAAAAATGTGATTTTTCAATGTCGGAAAATCCGCCCCCAGGCGTGAAAATGGCCGGAAAATTCCACATGCGATATAACTATTTTTCATCCGATTGACTTGAAACTCGGTTTGTAAGGTCAAAATGAGAATTCAGTTGTGTTTTCATTTTCCGATATTGGAAATAAGGCCGAGATGCCCACTGGAAAGTGAATGGGATGTGGGTGGGATGTGAGTGGGATGTAGGTGGTTAGTTGTTTTGAAAGTGGGTGGAAAATGGATGGAAAGTGGTTGTGAAGTGGGTGGAATGTGGCGGGAAGTGGGAGGGATGTGGGTGGGAAGTGGATGTGATGGGGGTGGGAGTGGGTGGTGGGAAGTGGATGGGATGTGGGCGAAGTGGGAGGGATGTGGGTGGGATGTGCGTGGGATATGGGTGGGATGTGGGCGGGAAGTGGGTGCGTTGGAATTGGGTGTAGAGTGGGTGGGATGTGGGAGGGATGGGGGTGGGAGTTACGGGGAGAACCCATCAGCAAAGTTCGATTTCTGGGTTCTACGGGGTTCTATACTGTTGAAGGCGCAGCGAAGGCGCGTTGGGTTATTTGCTAGTATTGATATAAAGAAGTAGAGTAGTTATTAAACTGGTTTGAATGCGACGAGTGATCAGAATAAACCGCAACCACTCATCTTACCAACTAAATCCGCATACTTACTGGCTCAACATTGCGTTCGTGTCTGTGTCTGTCATAATAGCCATATCCAACCGATCGCTTAGAAATAAGCGATTCCTTGGGGAAATCCAGCTCGCGGTCGCAATCACGCTCATCGGACCCATCGCGACAATTGTCCTCGTCATCACATCTAAAACGCTTTGGAATGCACCGACCATTGCCGCAGGTGAATTGATCAGATCGGCATATGACATCTGAGTCTACAAAAAAACAAACAAGAGTGTAAGTTTAAGTCGGCTCTAACCGATTTGGATATACCCGTTACTCATGAAAATAAATGTTTTTACAGCGTTCGGACAAGTCTATATCGTCTCGGCTGTTGATGCTGATCAAGAATATATATGGGGCATTCCATACAAAAAAAGTTTTTTTCTGGGATGATGTCTCCTAATTGGATGATAATTGGCTCAAAGGAAGCTTATTATGAGAGAAGCTTAACCCCAAATTTTGAGGGTTTTTTGTGCTCTTCTGCAGAAGTTCTACGCTTAAAAGTGTAATATTGTGAATTTTTAAAATTTTCAATTACTCAAAAACGGTTTAAAATAGAGCTTTGCAGTTTTTTTTTACAAATGTTCAGGATCAAAAAGCCCTTCTAAAGAAAATTAAAAAAATTTTTTTTACCTTTCTTGAAAAAAAAAAGGATTTTTTTCAAAAACTTAGTCTAGCAAAAAATACCCATCCTTTAAAAATTCTCAAAAAAATATATGTGAAAGCCGCATCTTTTCCAAACATTTTCAGTGCCCGAACATATCGGTAGCTTGAAAAATTGAGGAAGTTATGGCCATTTTTGTCATGTAATCTCAAAAATATCAGTATGAAAAATTTCTTGTTCCAGCGCAGACTTCTTAAATTTTTGAAAGAGAAATTCCCAATGGTTGCAGCAATTAAGTACTTTTCTGAAGGAGCACCACAACAGTACAAAAATAAGTAGAACTTTACAAATTTAGTAAACCACTTCAAAGACTTCTCGGTACACGCGGAATGGAATTTTTTTGCAACAGCGCACGGAAAAGGTGCTTGTGATGGGGTAGGGGGAACGGTTAAACGGCTTGCCAGGCAATACTGCCTGCAGCAAGGAACAAAAAATGAAATACTTACAGCTGAAAACCTTTATCAATGGGCAAATGATCATTTAAAAACCATAAAAAACATTTTGCACCACAAAAGATTACCAACAGTGTGCAGAATATTTAAAAACCAGGTTCGAAAATTGTAAAATTATCAAAGGGACGCTTGGGATTCATCATGCGGTTCCTGTGAATGATTCCTCACTTAAGCCCCATACGGACATCAGAAGTAACGAGAAGTTTCATACAAAAAATGAGGGAAGAAGAAGCAGAAGTTACAACTTCTCCTCTTGAACATTTTGCCTGTACGGAGGTGCGAAGTTGAATGTTACACCTAACAGAGAATGTCGCACTTAACAGCATATTTGTGGAGACTATGTAAAATGGCTGTGGGCCTTATTATGCTTTGAGCAGCAGACGCAGCATTCAGAATGCACCATGTAACTTCACTCTGCTTTAAGGCCCATACGGACATTTTTATACCCTGTACCCATTAAAAATGGGTAAAAGGGGATCATGATGTTGTGCAAATGTATGTAACAGGGAGAAGGAAACATCTCCGACCCTATAAAGTATATATATTCTTGATCAGCATCAATAGCCGAGTCGATTTAGCCATGTCCGTCTGTCCGTCCGTCCGTCCGTCCGTCTGTCCGTCCGTCCGTCTGTCCGTCTGTCCGTCTGTCTGTATGAACGCGTCGATCTCAGAAATGGTAAGAGATAGAGGTTTGACATGTATGGGACAAATGCTTCTTTTATCTGTACGCAGATCAAGTTTGTTTCAAATTTTGGCCACGCCCCCTTCCGCCCCCGCAATTTGGAAAAAACGTTATATCTCCCACAGTTTTGAAGATAGACGATTCGCACTTTCTAGAGATAGTTAGTAATTAGCAAAATAAATCGATTTGCCAAAGAAATGATAAAAATCGGATGAACGGTTCAGAAGTTATGAGCAAAAAAGCGAACCAAGCCCCCCGCCACCACCCCACCCACCCTAATAAAAATGTTGCATACTTTTCGGATGGTCACCCTAAGGAACGCAGGAGCACTATTTATCATGTTTTTTGACTAATGACTAACGGGTTTATCGAAGTCGGTTAGAGCCGACTTTAACTTACGCTCTCGTTGTCAATTGTACAGGGTATATTGAAGTCGGGCTACTCGACTGCAACGGTCTTACTTGTTTTTATATTTTTAAAAATTTTGAGAAAAAAATTTAAATGGGGGGGGTGGATGATTGAAGAAAAATTAAGTTAGATGATGATTGAATCCTCTGTTTTTAAAAACATAAAAAGCCCCACAAAAAATATAATAGTCTCCAAAAATGTTTTAAAAAAAATTGTTTAAGTATATAGCACTGCGGAAAATTCCTGCGAGGAATTTGCTATTTATTTCTTGTGTGTGTGGAACATAACTTAAAAAAGTGTGACCACGCACCGAAAGGGTGGAGGTCACTCTGATCAATCAGCTGTTAAGCACTGTTAACTGTTTGAATTAAAAATAAATTTAAAAAAAAAAAAAAAATAGTATTTTCTGGAGGAAGCATGCCTCGGAGTATGTGCTATCTTTAAACTTGGGGATGATAAACCGATGGCATGACACTTTGCAGTGGGTCCCGGATGGCACAAAACATCACTGCAGCATGTTGTTTCCTGCATTACTTTATAATGCGATCTTCTACAAAGTAGAATTACCTCTTGGTTGTGCGCCAATCAAATAAACTCTTTCATTGTCGGATGCAAAATTGCCTAATAACATTTTTCCTCCGGAGCATTGTCGTAAATCGTTCAATAAGTCAACACGATCGCTATGACACCCGGAAAAGTTGCTTGGGTGCGATTCCTGGGATTAAGAGTTCTAAATACGGAAAACGCTGCTAAGTACCTTGGCGTGTCTCTGAACCGACGCGTCGCGAAGCTTGACTAGGAACGTCCATGTGACTCGGGCAGTGGCTACGGTTGCAGCTCCATTGGCTTCTTAAGCCTCGAAGCGGTGGATTGTGGCGATTCCGTTACGTGGTACGACATGATCCACCGCCATCAAGAAACTAGAGTCATCTATGGGGCCCCTGGTATAAGATGCATACAACTACTTATGTACATATATACCGCGGTGTGGAAGCTTTGCCATTACGCACCCACATTAATATGCACACCAGCAGGTATGTATGACCAATTGGTGTATCACTCCAATAGATTTGCCTATGATCTGAAGACACACAAATTAAGAAGGCATCTTCGCGTACGACATCTCTCCAACCTTTGTGTCTATAGAAAGCATCCGTCTGGCGGCCTCATCAATTTGGCATAGGGTGCCTTTGAAACCATCCTCTACCAATCTTTGCACGCTGATGGTTTCCCAGCCAGATGACAGCTCATAATAAAAAACGAGAAAGGCAAAGCTAACTTCGTCTGTACCGAAGTTTTCATACACTTGAAATAGCTTGTCTCAAGGGTTAGCGACTTCGACCAAACTTCGCAGATCAGCTTAAAAACATTACATATTACCCATGACCGTGTTTGAGAGCAGTAATATTGAGAACAAAACAGTTTTTCTTACTAAAAACCATTTTCCGAACGAACATTTGTATGGCAGCTACAAGAAGTAGTCATCCGATCCGGTCGGTTCCGACATATTAGCAGCGTGCAGTAAAAGAAGACTCTGTGCAAAGTTTCAGATCGATAGCTCCAAAACTGAGGGACTAGTTCGCGTAGAAACAGACAGACGGACAGACGGACGGACGGAGACGGACAGACGGACGGACAAAGCTTAATCGACTCAGCTCGTCATGCTGATCAAGAATATATATACTTTATGTGGTCGGAGATGATTCCTTCTATGCGTTGCAAACTTCTGGGCAAAATTATAATACACTTTTCAAGTGTATAAATATAAAAGCATTCCCCCAAAATTTTCGCTCATCACATCAAAAATAATTGTTAGCAATATTTTCCTGCGCTGTGCATCAGCTGTTCTCTCCATCCACAGACGCTATCGATTTGCCAACTATCGAGAAGAAACTGTGGATTACGTTCATGTTGCTGGATACACAAGCAACGGAAAGCAAACTAAAAATTCCGACACAGTTTTTTTTTATATGAAGTTTGACAGGAATTTTTAGTTTCCGCGGTGCTGGATACCCGGCTTTAAATGTAACATTCAACTTCGCACTTCCCGTACATGAAAAGTTCAAGAGGCGAAGTTGTAACTTCTGCTTCTTCTTCCCTCAATTTTTGTATGAAACTTCTCGCAACTTCTGATGTCCGTATGAGGCTTGAACTTGCACCGACCAGCCGAAGTGCTTTTAGCTCAAGTGATATGAAATAATTTGAAAATAAATATAATAACATGGCAGAAAAACAAGAGCGAAATAGTGGTTTTGAATTATTTTTCGATGTCGAAAAAATATCTTTAATTTTGGCGGTGAAAGAGCGGAATGTCATTTTGTGATCTTTTCCACCCCAAGCATTCGGACTTAATTTTTGTGAACAAGGCTTGAGGAGAAGTGGCCGAGCATTTATAAAAAATCAACTTGGCATCAAAACAAAATACAGATGATCAAGCAGTGTGACCTACCGCCAACTAAATTAAACATACCAAATACCGAAATTTTTGGCGTAATTTTTTTCTTAAGTCGGGTAACATTGCTCTTTCGTTCCACGGCAACGAAACATAGGGCGAAGTTAGCTACATTACGAACTTCGGATGTCCGTATGGGGCTTTAAAGTGAAGACCACATCAAGAACTTTAATTTCAAAATTAGTTAGAGTGTAGTATATTTTTAAGAGCATCTTAACCGTTCCCCCAAATAAATTGCAAATAAATTCCCATTCCGCGTGTACCGAGAAGTCTTTGAAGTGGTTGACCAAATTTGTAAAATTCTTCTTATTATACCCTTGCAAAGGGTATTTTAATTTTGCCCAGAAGTTTGCAACGCATAGAAATATTCATTTCCGACCCTATAAACTATATATATTCTTGATCAGGGTGACGAGCTGTCTGTCTGTTTCTACGCAAACTAGTCTCTCAGTTTTAAAGCTATCGAGCTAAAACTTTGCACAGAGTCTTCTTTTTACTGCACACTGCTAATATTTCGGAACCGCCCGAATCGGATGACTATATCTTATAGCTGCCATCGGTCGAAAAGTGGGTTTTAATGAGAAAAACTTTTTTGTTTTTAATGTTAACGTGTCTCACTTCAGCAATTATTAATATGCGGTTTTACAGAGATTTGGAAGTTTTCGATCGGATGACTATATCTTACAGCTGTCCTAGGAAGTAAAAAAAAAAAGGTAAAAACTGGCATACAGCTCTCAACGGGGCCAAGCCAAGCTTCTCTCAATCTCTTGGCGTGTGGCTTTAAAATTTTCGCGCAAGAGACAGGGGACCTACAGTTTAACGCCGGATCCGAACGGCAAAGTTTGAGAAATTGCTTTTTCATGGCTAGTTACTTCACAGCTGGCGCCACTAAGCTGGTGAAGGTGACCGTATGTGTAAAAAAAGAAAGAAAAAAAACTTTTATTATTAGATGTTCAGAGGCGGGATCGAACCCACGACCTCCCGCCCAGCAGTCCAGCACATTAACCACTGGGCCACAGTCGACCTAGGAAGTATCGGTCGAAAAGTGGGTTTTATTTAGAAAAATGGTTTGTTTTAATGCTGGCGTTCCTAAACTCTGATGTATTAAAACACTTGCAAGGGTATAAATACTTCGGCAAAGACGTAGTTAGCTTGGCCATTCTCGTTAGCAGTGGCGTAGATAGGGGGGATTAAGATGATCAATCCCCCCTCATTGAGTTCCAAATCGGAGTTATAAGGGACGAAGTTAAGAAAATAAACAGACTAAAAAACTTGTCTTAATTTTTAAAAGAAATAATTAAGAAAAGAATAAAAATAGTAAATAGTCTAGTATTCCTGCCTTCTGTCAGAAAATTAAAGAAAAATTCCGACGATAGATTGTCAATTATGAACAATTTTCATGCAAAAAAAATCGCAGGATCATTCAAATTTTTTTTTAACGACTTACCTCTAAAATTTAAAACTCATTAGTATTTCCAAGTTCAATTGTTATTGTCTGAGCGGATTGTGGACAGACAATTTTAGACTCTTTCACGCGACTTAAAAAAAAAAATCTTGACTGCGGCGCTCCATTTTCCAATATTTCTCCTACAAATATAAAACCTAATTGACAACATTCGTTGAAAAATTTTGTGTTTGCGATCTGTGTTTTCGCTGGTGCAATACGAAATTGGTATATAAATTATGTTTAGTTGCTGTTTCGGGTAATGAAATGATGTACCCGATGGTGCGCTTGCGGCTGAGTTGAATTATAATTCATTTATTTGACAAGCATCGTCTGTGCGTTGTCAGAACCAAAATCGAACTGATCTCACAGCTTCTTAAACCTAAAGCTTAACTCTATTCCCCTCTCTGCTGGCGACGTCGCACATAGGAGTATTTACCAATAAAAGCCGGACAAAAGTGATAATCGTAAAGAGCTTTTAAGCTCACAAAAACTGAGCTTTTCGTGATCTAAACTGGTCGACTTATCTAGAAACAGACCCCCCCTTCCCCTCGGTCTACATACTTGGTGATAACGGCGGTCGAAAGTCCGTTATTCTGCTTTCGCGTGTATTTATTTTCGGTGTTTTGGTTTTTTCTTTGCAAAAGTTTTGTGTTCAATGAAGACTTTGTCTAGCGGACATGTAAAAAAACGAATTAGTCATGGAAGTGGAAGGAAAGTACCGTATAAAAATCATTTCATAAATTATTTTTTTATTATATTTAGATTTAAATATTTAAATTTAGAAAATTCATTTTTTTTATTGATTTTTTTAACGAAATTTAATATATGTTAGTGTTTTTGTTTATGTGTCGCGCCTTGTCGCGTAAAACTTTTATGCTGGAATACAACTTATACTGTCAGTAACTAAAAACAAGAAAAAAATATTCCCCCAACGTACCCCCTTTTTATACACTTGAAAAGTGTATTATAATTTTGCCCAGAAGTTTGCAACGCATAGAAGGAATCATCTCCGACCACATAAAGTATATATATTCTTGATCAGCATGACGAGCTGAGTCGATTAAGCTTTGTCCGTCCGTCTGTCCGTCTGTCCGTCCGTCCGTCCGTCTGTCTGTTTCTACGCGAACTAGTCCCTCAGTTTAGGAGCTATCGAGCTGAAACTTTGCACAGAGTCTTCTTTTTACTGCACGCTGCTAATATGTCGGAACCGACCGGATCGGATGACTACTTCTTGTAGCTGCCATACAAATGTTCGTTCGGAAAATGGTTTTTAGTAAGAAAAACTGTTTTGTTCTCAATATTACTGATCTCAAACACGGTCATGGGTAATATGTAATGTTTTTAAGCTGATCTGCGAGGTTTGGTCAAAGTCTCTAACCGTTGAGACAAGCTATTTCAAGTGTATCAAAACTTCGGTACAGACGAAGTTAGCTTTGCCTTTCTCGTTTTTCTTAGTGCTTCAAAGTATGGAATGATTTTTTGTATTTAATCGATATTGTACAGTTATTGGTTTCTTTTGTTTCAGATTCTTCAAAGAGTGTGAAAAAATCTCCAGAATGGATATGTATTCTGTTTTGCACGAGTTTAAAGGACAAAAAATAAATGATAAATTTAAATTTTTGGAAGAGTGGCTTATGAAAATTACATTATGTCCACCCGAAAAAAAGATATGACCTTACGCGTTTCATAAAATATTTTAAGACCACTTTTAAAGGAAAATGGAGTGCTGCCCGCTATACACATAAACGATTTGTAAAAAACAACGAAGAATGGCTGAACGTTACATTAGAACTACCTTCATTCACCCATAAAGCAGGACGGCCTGTAAAAAAATTCAGTGAATTAACTGATCGAAGCAAACGGCGCAGAACAAAAGAACTACGGGCCAAAGTACCAGTTGATGAGTTAACGTACGCAGCAAGTGTGAGCCAAGGTACTTCTGGAAAAAGTGATGTCTCAAAAATTATAAAAGAGATTACTACAACTCCAACTAGAGCCAAGAAGTTTCGAAAAGTAGTATTGTCAGCAAAAAAAAAAACATATTGTGCGAAAATACACTCCACAAGGTGCACTAGCAATATTTGTAAATGGAGATTTTACAAGAAAGCAGTATGAATTAATACAAGGCAGTCGCAAAGAAATTTACCCTTGCTACTCACTAATCCAAAAAGCAAAAAATGAGTGTTATCCAGACGAAGAATTTGTAAAAGTGACTGAAACTGGCTTTGAAGTGGGACTTCAAGCTTTGCTGGACCTCACTGTAATACGACTTATTAAATATTTAAAAGAATCTGTTAATACTTTATCGGAATATGAGAAGCAACATCTCCTCTTAATAACAAAATGGGGCTGCGATGGATCGCATCAGACACAATTCAAACAAAAATTTAGCAACACTGAGAACGATGATGGCAATTTGTTTTTAAGCTCCCTAGTGCCTGTAAGATTGATTGTGTCAGTTAATAAAGAGCTGAAAAAAATCGTATGGCAAAATCCTGTGCCTTCTTCTGTAAGGTTCTGTCGACCTATTCGGGCCCGATTCGTGCACGAAACAAAAGATGTAACTAAAGAAGAAGTCGAGTTCATTGAAAACCAATCAAAAAAGCTTACAGCAACAGTTATTGAAAACTCCATTAAAATAACCCATACAATGTTGCTTACAATGGTTGATGGAAAGGTATGCAATGCTATGACAGATACAACATCGACCATGAGATGCTATATATGTGGACAAACTTCAAAAGAATTTAATAAATTAAAAAAAGAAAACGTTTCAACAGGAGCGCTGAAGTTTGGAATCTCCATTTTGCATGCGAGAATTCGACTTTTTGAATTGTTGTTGCACTTGTCACACAAAATACCCCTACAGAAGTGGCAAGCTTGGACACCAGATGAAAAAAAGTGATTAAGCAACGGAAAGAATTAATTCAAAAACAATTTAGAAAAGAGATGGGCCTTCTTGTTGACATACCCAAAGCCGGCTATGGCAACAGTAATGACGGCAACACATCCAGATGGTTTATTGAAAACCCAGAATGCTCTTCTTGGATAACAGGAGTTAACATTGAACTAATAAAGATGTTCCAAGTCATCCTTGAGGTTGTATTATGTGGTCACGAGGTCGATCCGATTAAATTTGATAATTATGCACACAAAACTGCTCAACTGTACGTTGACCTGTATGGTTGGCATCCAATGTCGCCTACAGGCCACAAGATATTGATGCATGGTGCTCAAGTTATATCGGAAGCCATTGTACCGATCGATTTTCTCTCTTGAAACAAGAAGTTCTGATTTATTATTAGCTTTCATTTCATATATAAATAAAAAATAATGTAAAATAATTTTGTCCGGTTTTTTAATACAAATACTCCTATGTGCGTCGGCTGCAGTCGTTCATTGGAAGGCTGACATTGCTTCTCTTGCAAGGTCAGATTCCGACTTCTGTTGGAGACTGGATTTAGCGGTGGCGACGGAGTTACTGATTGTGGACAACTTTGTCAGCATTTGGGTAGAAACAAATGCCCAGTGTCCAATTTTGAAGACATGTTAACGTCCTATGTTAACTTATATATTCGAAATAATGCTCTTTTTGCAGCCAAATGTTTCAATTCGATTTTTTAAATCCCGCCAGATTCTTGTCATATTTTGAGTGTGGGTGCGAGAGTTTTTGAAAAACTTTTTTCATCGATAATTATTAGATAAATAAATTTTTTTTTCTACTACTCAATCTGGCCCGCATATGTGCAAAGATCAACCTAAAACTACGAAATTTAAAGACATAGACATAGAAAAAAACTATAGATGACTTCCGCAACCTTATTGCATGATAATTCTGCATAGTTCTCGGTCCATCGATGTAATTCTTTGAGCAAAGGGGGATCTAGGCCTTGAATTCTTGGGGTCGTTTAAAAAATTCGTTGTTTTTGACGAAAAGGAAATTTGCATATTTAAAAATTCGTTTCAAAGTCATACCATGGATGACTCCCGATTATTTAGCCCGAAAATTTTTAATAATTCGCGATCCATCGAAAGATTTCGACGAAAAGTGTGGAGTTTGAATTGGTTAATTGTGCTGTTGTATCGAATTAATTGGGGTTATCAGACGTTTTAATTTGAATCCATCGAGTAAAGAGTAATTAATAACTAAAGGTTGTATACGGATTTCCTTGGATGTTTAATAGAAAAGAGAACATCTAATTCCTTTAGTGAAAACCGAAACATGGCAGCTAGACTTGTCCCGATCACTTTAAATAAAATTCTAAAAACCCCAAAAAATGTTCAACATTTTGGCGCACAGCTAAATGAGGCGAGCCCACAGCATGCATTACAACAGCCCACAAGAATAAAACACTATCGCTACACTTTGTATACCGAGTTGTCATACCGAGTTTTTCAAGAGCGTAAAAATCTAAAAATAGAATGCACTTGCTTGTGTGAGTAATGCTTGAGAATACGTGTGCACACTTACAGTTGTCGGCTGTCGCTGTATGTGTACAAAAACGCGGCTGGCTCTAGAGCGCTCTCTCTCTCTGGCTTCTGGACAAAATTTCAAGAGAGCGAAAAGCCAGATGAAAAGCCAGGGGCAAAAAATTGTGTGCAAAAAAATCGTATGGCGTTACTCATCTTCATATTCTAATGTCTTTGCTTTCACTGTGTCATCTTCTCGCATTGCTCATAGCATGAAATATTATCGCTTCTCGCGTAGCATCGCTTCTCGCGCGCACTCTGACATTAGCCTTAGCAAACACTCGTTGAAATGGCTCAACAAAAAAACGAATGAAGGAAATGAGAAGAATTAACGGTTACCAAAAAAAAAAAAACGGTATCGGAAAGTATCATGGCCGTAGCCACAGCACAAAAACAAATTTGAAGGGATATTTAAGTGGAATTTTCTAGCTGCCTCTCTTTCACTCACTTTTTTGACATTTCTATGTATGATGCTTATGCGCAATCCTATATGAGGACGATTTTTTTCTCTTTGGCTTGCTGCTAACACAGCATTTAAACACACACAAAAAAAATTTTGCTGACAAAGCGCCGCTTGCTCCCGGGTCACTTTTGGACCAACGGTTTCGACTTCTCTGGCCGATTTTGCCGGTTTTCTGGGCCGCTTTTTCGCCTTTAAATTGAGGAAGTCGATGGCATGGAGCTGCCTCTCAATTTTGCTGGTGCTAAACGATAGTGCCCAAAAAGATACTTATAGTGCCCAAAAAGATACTTCAAAGTGCCATTAGGAAATTACTGTGGTTAGAGGGAGACGACCATAACCCAAATGTATCCAGAGAGAGCGAACAGCTGACCAAAAAGTATCTAGAGAGCGTAAATGAGAGCAAACAGCTGACAATTTTCTCACAGAAGCGGTGTCGACTGAGCAACCTTTCTCTCTATTATTCTTTGCTCCATGTCGATGGCCCCGTCCGATTTGTTTGCCACGCTCCAGACAACTAGCGTTCTCTCCTTGCGGCTCCAATCGCCTGCCAGTTGCTCTCTTCGAATTCAGTGATGAACACAGCAACGAGTACCGCTCCACCCAGAGGGAAGGGGTACAAATGCTGTCTCTTCGAAACCAATGGAAGTTGTGTTTGTTTTTGGGTTGTCGCTCTTAGACTGCACTTTAAACGGCCAAAGCCAATATCCAAAAATATATCACTAAGTGCCAAAACTACGATCAGGTTCGAGAAGAAAAAAAATCGATCGGATCGTTTAAGGCCAGGAACAAAAAAAATGTTTTTGGGATGTCTACCCAAATAATAACAAAAACAAGGAACCACTATGGCTGAGCGAACTCACCGTTTTGTTTGGCACTGGCGATGTAATTAAATTAAACTTGAAGTTTATCTTTTCCACTGGGGCTTAAGACTCTGTTCACAGCGCGAATTTAACTTGCTATTTGCACGAACACTTGAAAATGTGACGTCTATTTCGGGTCAACAACCACATGGAAAAGACTCTTGACTTGTTGGTACAAACGAATGAAACTTATTAACAGGGCCCGAGTGAAAGACTCCATTTTCTTTAACAACCCCTTTTGCGCTGTAGGACGCATTGCGGACTTTCTCTTAGCTTTCACTGCGTGCCAACTCTACTCTAGGGGTGCGAAGTGTTGCCCCCTTTTAGGCTGCCTCCTCAGCGACAAGGTCCATTACAGCGTTTTGAAAATTTTTTAGACGGTCAAAGGCATTTGTGCTCAACCTTAGCTTGATGATAAAAATGAACACTTAGTTAGTTTATATATTTTGGAATTCATGTTGAACAAAAAATTGTTTGAAAATTATGCAGGAAATGAAGTGCAGTTGAATTCTATGGGTAATTCCAAAATTGTAATACTATCCAAAACGAGAAAAGCAAAGCTAACTTCGTCTGTACCGAAGTTCTGATACACTCGAAAAAGCTTGTTTCAACGGTTTGCGTCTTCGACCAAACTTCGCAGATCAGCTTAAAAATATTCAATATTACCCATGACCGTATTTGAGAGCGGTAATATTGAGAACAAAACAGTTTTTCTCACTAAAACCCATTTTCCGTACGAACATTTGTATGGCAGCTACAAGAAGTAGTCATCCGATCCCGTCGGTTCCGACATATTAGCAGCGTGCAGTAAAAAGAAGACTCTGTGCAAAGTTACAGCTCGAAAGCTTTAAATCTGAGGGACTAGTTCGCATAGAAACAGACGGACAGACGGACGGACGGACGGACGGACGGACAGACGGACGGACAAAGCTCAATCGACTCAGCTCGTCATGCTGATCAAGAATATATATACTTTATGTGGTCGGAGATGATTCCTTCTATGCGATGACTTCTGGGCAAAATTGTAATACACTTTTCAAGTGTATAAAAATAATGAAAGTAGAGCCTATGTTTTCGCCTTTGAAATGTACACAGCCCTCACAAAATTTTTTTTTCTCCAAAACCCCCCACCCCCCCTGAAAAAAATTCTGCGTACGCCACTGAAAACAAGTAACAGGGACAGTGCAATGGATCGTGCAATACTGGACACAGTGGAACAGACGCGGAAATTTCTGGGAGAAAATGACAAAGTAAAAATTTTAACATCTGACAAAGGGAAGAAGACGGTTGCTATGGAATCTGACGACTACAAGAGGAAAATGACGAATATATTACGAGATTTACGAGACAAGACCTTACATCAAGACTCCAAACAAAAAACAACAGTTTAGTGGAGGAACTATTCAAGCTGAAGCTGATTTCAAAGGGACGAAAGAAGTCAGCTAACGACGAACACAGCGCTACCACCAAGGATCTATGGACTACCCAAAATCCATAAAGAAGGTACCCCACTACGACCGATTTGCTCCTCGATAGGTGGCCGTCTGTGGCCCAGCGGTTAGTTTGCTGGACTGCTGGGCGAGGTCGTGGGTTCGATCCCGCCTCTGAACATCTAATACTATCTAATATTTTTTTCTTTCTTTAGAAAAATAGCTTTTACACATACGGTCACCTTCACCAGCTATTGGCACCAGCTGTGAAGTAATCTTGCCATGAAAAAGCAAATTCTCAAAGTTTGCCGTTCGGATTCGACGTTAAACTGTAGGTCCCTTTCTCTTGGCGAAAAATTTAAAGCACACACGCCAAGAGATTGAGAGAAGCTTGGCTTGGCCCCGTTGGAGGAGCTGTATAGCAAATTTTACATTTACTTAGCGAAGATTCTTAACCACATGACGATGGAATCAACATTTAATGTAAAAAACGCGACAGAATTCAAAGAAAGAGTGAACAATACCCATATATGTACAATATGTGACTATGAAGTTCTTGTGTCCTTTGATGTTGTGTCCCTGTTTCCTAGCATACCGATAGATTTAGCAATGGACACCATTAGACAAAAATGGCCATAAATTAGAGAGCATACTCAAATTTCCAGACAACTTTTCATGGACATAGTAAAATTTTGCATTATGGAGAGTAGATATTTTAAATTTGAGGACAAAATATACTGAGCTGAAAGGAATGCCCATGGGATCCCCAGCCTCACCCATCGTAGCAGACATTATCATGGAGGAACTTTTAAAGAGCACTATCAGGAAACTAAAGCATCAACCCAGAGTACTCACCAAATACGTTGGTGACTTGTTTGCTATAGGGAGAGAGGACGAAGTGCAAACTACTCTGGAGACGCTGAATAGCTATCACAGAAACATTGAATTCACATTGGAACTAAAATAAGACGAAAAAATTCCCTTATTTAGACACCACAATAAATAGACACGGCAACATTTTAAAAACAAAGTGCTACATGAAACCAACAGCCTCAGGACGAATTATCAACTTCAATTCAAAACATCCAAGGAGCGTGATAATGAAAACGGCGCTTGGATATATTCAACGAAAGACTAATATTAGCGACAAAACATATCAGACAGCCATAGAATCGAAGATAAAAGTAATTTTGTCAACTAATGATTTCCCTATATGGGTAATTGACTTATTGTTGAAAAGACGCGAAAACGCAAATACTAGAATAATACGGGAACCTAAGAAATACCGATCACTCACATACGTACCTAAACTATCAGAACGATTCGCACGATCAAACTGCTACGACAAACAAAACATACAAATTGCGCATAAATCTTCAAACACGATGAAAGGATTTTTAAAAATTTTTTTAACTCTGCTATTTTATATCCGATCTAGCGACAATACTACAACAAGAGCAGCACTACAACAAATGCTTCACATTAGAAATGTTACATATCTCAAGCGTTTCAACTGACTGGAGACTCAATTTAAAGACTGATACTGAGAACTGCGCGCACTTAGACAGACACTTACTCACTGACAATTAGTTGAAGACTCCACGTCACACGGTGCAGCCGTGTAAAAATTGTACGTAAACTGTTTTTTGTTTTTTTGTGAATTTTGTTAAAGGATTGAATGTTTAATATTGGTGTATAAATTTTTGTAGTTTTGCCCTGAAAACGGATGCCAAAGAGCAACCGAAATAAATTGGAGATAAAAGAAACATAAATCGGTTTTTCTATCAACCTGACCTCCAGCCGGAGACAATACATCTACAATTAGAAAGGTCGCCAAATCACAGTTGTATAAAACTGAAAAATATGTAAAATGAGAAGAAACAAAGAACAACCAACGATTTTTTCAAAAATTTTTAATATCAGCAGAAAATTTTTCAGAATTATTTAACCTTGGGAAAAAATCGATTTTATCAACAAATAACCACATTTTCAATAATAAAATCCAAAAATTTGTACCTTATCAGCAAAATCAAAACATCGAGTTGGTTCTTCTGTATCGTTGTTCAATGCAGCTCACATTAAAACAAATTTTGTGAAAAAGGGCCACGACTTACAAATGTAACGATACCTCGCTGAACACACGTTTATGCAAATATCTCGTAAGACTGACGTGCTGGGAGAAAATGGACAATTTATTTGAGTTTGCAAAAGTTGGCCTTTTTTTGTAAACTTGTGTAATCATTGAAAAACTTTGCGAGATGTGTTGAGCAAATTTTAAAATTTTACCTTCAGGTATAACATAACATTGGGGGTTGAACCCCCACTGAAACACACTTACCAGAAAACTTGGGACCATCAGGACAATTAACTAACTAATTAACTAATCCGCTTAAATAATTTCACTTTTTACCCCATACGTTTACCTTTTGTAATTGAATTCCTAGTTATGAGGTCCTCTTCATCGAACTTAGCGTGAACTGCAATATCAAATCGCTATGAATTTTTGTAAGTTATTTTGTGCTCTCTTCTCTTTTACCCTTATCAGCTCTTAGAAGCAACAAATCCAAAGTCAAAATAAAAGGCAAAGGTATACGAAATAACATTATTATTTGATTGTGCGCGTCCAAGCTGTGAAATTAAACTAAAGCTCAGAGAATTGTTGAAGACAAATAAAATAAAAAAAAATTGAATGTTTACCATATTTCCGGGAAATAATTATATATATACAACCGAAATATGATTATTATATGCTTATGCCAGCAGTTCTTATGTTCTTTTGATAAGAAAAACGAGTAAGAAAGTCGGTCAAGCCCGACTATAATATACTCTGTACCTGGAGTAGGAGCTGAATGCAGTGTTGCTGCTGCGCTCGACTCCAAGTTTCCCTCTCTCCCTCTTTCTTTCTCTCTCTAATATTGTGCGGTGTGCAGTGATGTCATTTTTTTCGGAGCAAAAAAAGCTGGATCAACAAAAAAATAACTTAAAAAAGCGGAATCACTTGTTTGACATACGGACGGACGGACAGACGGACAGACGGACATGGCTATATCTACTCGGCTGTTGATGCTGATCAAGAATATATATACTTTAGCATTTCCGATCCCGACCATTTCACATAACGCTCTTAGCTCTTAAATAAAATAGTTTGAATGTTAACTGTGCCTCCTACGACAAACACAAAAACAATCAAACTAAGTCAATTTGCTTGAACTTGAAACCTTCCATTTTTAACTTAAATGCCATTAACTTCTATATTCTTGCATGGATTTGAATGAGGTATGTGGCGTTGTATTTTAATAGATAAATCTTTAGTGACCAGCAATAAAATAAATTTCTCACAATTTTTTCATGGTGAAAATCACACTTATAATCTAGCTTTTTTTTTAAAACAAATCATAAATTTAATGCAATGTTGCCGATAAAAGCCTTTATAACGCCGAAGCCAAGCACCGGATTAAGAAGTGGTATTTAATTATTAATTTACCTTCCAAGAAAACATTACCTTTTTATAATGAATGAATCAATACTGAAGATATACACATTTTTTCAAAAGGTATTTTTTTCAGAATTCAAAAACAAACAAAACAAGAAAACACTAGTTTAACATTCAAGAATTTAAATTCAAAAACAGCCCTCACGTAAAAAACTATCGTGATATAATTGCTGTTTTAACAATGTAACAGACTAGCAGGTCAAACTCTCTCCTCGCTCATTGCTTATGATCTATCAATTCTCACGACCCAACTCAGCTTTGGGCAGCGAATTCGAAAAGAGTTTTAGTTGGCAGCGCACACTCAAAGATCTGCAAAACATTTTTCATTTATTTTTGTTTTTGTCAACTAGTGTAATCATTACAATGGGACGAGGAAAGCTCTGCACTGCGGAGAAGCGTGATCTTATTGGACGGAAAAACTTATAGAGCAGTTGTTTAATTGCTTTAATAAAATGATTAAAATCGCCTTAAGCTTTGAAGAAAAGATTGAAACACGCGGACGAAAACGATCTATGACCCCTCTTCATGTCAAAAAACTGATTCGTCAGAGCAAGAAGGATCCCTTCAAGCTTAAAATAAATGCGACAGACCAAACAGTTCGGGCATATCTTACCCAACATAACCTAAAAGACTGCAGCCCAAGAAAGGTACCACTTTTTAACGGGACACACATTACTAAGCGCATGAGGTTTGCCAGGGATCATGCAAATTGGACATCCCAACAATGGAGGGATATTCTATGGTCAGATGAGTCCAAAGTGGTTATGTTTGGTGGAAAGGGATCTCAATCATACGTTAGACGTCCAAGGAACACAGAATACAATCCCCAGTACACCACAAAACTATTAAGTATGGCGGATGTAGTGTAATGGTATGGTCTTGCTTTTCTTACTATGGAGAAGGTCCAATACATTGGATAAAACCATCATGGATCAGCACTTGTACGTGAATATCATGGAAACAGTAATGCTACTCTTGGCAGAATACGAACTGCCGCTCGTATGGGTCTTTCAACAGGGCAATGACCCCAAACACACCAGCAATAAAATTAAAGTAATGGTTAAGGCAAACTTTGTGAACGTTTTGGAGTGGCCTGCTCAGTCGCCTGACCTGAATCCCATCGAAAATCTGTGGTCCGACGTCAAGAAGGCATTTGCTGCTTCCAAGCCAACCACTATCGGATCACTTTGGGAAGAAATTAAAGAGTCCTGGTCCAAAATTTCCCTACGCCGATGCCAGGACTTGGTTGATTTCATGCCAGAAGCTGTTATTGCCAATAAAGGACACAGTACTAAATATTAAATGACAAATATAGATTTAGTATTAATAGTTCAAAATTGTTAACTAAAGAATTCCTTAATGATTGGTCATTTTTTAAAATTTTAAATCCTTTTTTGAAAAGTGGAAAAGTTGTATGAGTCTTCCCTTTCTTAAAATGTGCTCCATGTTTTCTTAATGTTAAAAATGGTAGTTGGGCAACTATTTACTTGTGGTGGTGGTGCTATTATTTTTTTCACAGTTGTAGGTGTAAACTGGGTGGAAAGTTGGTGGGAATTAGGTGGAGAGTGAATGGAGATTGAGTGGAGATTGAGTGGAGATTGGGTGGGATGTGGATGGGAAGTGGGTGTGCATTGGTTCTATACTATTAAAGGCGCAGCGAAGCGCAACGGGTTATATGCTAGTATCATTTTAAAATTGTGTAATGAGTTCGGATTATCATACAGATTAGATAAATTTCAGTCAAAAAAATAGAGGAAAGCTAACTTCGGCTCGACCGAAGTTTATATACCCTTGGAGCATGATATATTTCTGCCAGTTTTTATATGGCAGCTATACGATATATTCATCCGATTTTGATCAAACTCTCTAAAATTGTGTTGAGACAGATAATATTTATAACTGAAACGCTACCATTGAAAAAAAAGTTTTTCTCACTAAAACTATTTTTTCGACCGTTCATTCCTATGGCAGCTATATGCTATAGTCGTCCGATTTATATCAAACTTGACAGAATTATGTGTTGGCATATCATATTGATCAGTAACGAGTTTGGCAGCGATAGCATTGAAAACAAAAAAGTTTTTTATACTAAAACTTTTTTTCAGACCTATCTTTTGTATGGCAGCTATACTATATAGTTGCCCGATTTGCATAAAACTAGCTCAAATTATGTCAAAGCATAAAAAACTCATAAATACGAGGGTTGGGAGCGATAGCATTGAAAACAAAAAAGTTTTTTTTCACTAGAACTACTTTTTTAACCGATCGTTCCTATGGCAGCTATATGCTATAGTCATCTGATCCGGCCGGTTCCGACAAATGTGCAGCGTATTTGTTCCAAAAGACTTCGTGCAAAGTTTGGTTACGATACCTTTAAAACTGACGGAGGAGATAGCATAGAAACAGACGGACGGACAGACGGACATGGCTATATCAACTCGGCTCGTCATGCTGATCAAGAATATATATACTTTATGTGGTCGGAGATGCTTCCTTCTATGCGTTACAAACATCCGGACAATTTTAATATACCCTCTCCAAGGGTATAAAAAATTGGCTAAAATTCTTATATGAGTTAATGAGAAGTGTTGATTAAACGGACCAAAAATTAGCAAAACATGCACAATTTTATAATGATTTCAGATTACACTAGTTTACAGCAATGGTGATCTCAAAAATCATGGCTCCGTTTTTGAAATTTGATTTTTTTTTTCATTTTTCGGCAGGTGTTCTTCCATTTTAAGCCATATTTCACTTCACAATTGTCCGATAGAGTCAAGCAAGATATGAATCGAAAGGTAATTGAGCTGCCAGTAATTGGTTTAGTAGTTTGAATTCAATAATCAAAAATATTTTACAAAAACCGATTTTTTACCGTAAAATGCGAAAAATTTCAAATAGTGCGAACTCTTCTAATGTCAAACTAAACTTCTTTCATAAAATCGTTAATAACTAAATTTAGAGTGTGTGCATCACAACAAACTGTAACTATAGAATCCTCCAGGTGTTCTATTGGGTTATTTGAAGCAAACTTCATCAACTTTACATTCTTAATAGCTGCATTTCCTTTCTGCTCTGCGGTTGTCATTTCAAAGTTCTCCTGCTCGAACCAAATTCGCTCCTTCATTGATGGTGAGCAGCTTCGTTGCGTTATCCCGATATATTCGTGTTGATGATAGTCGATCGCGTGCATTTCGTCAACAAACAGACAAAGCAGCTCTCATTCGTATTATATGGAACTTTTTGAATTAAAATCTTGCTAGATATTATGATCCTTATGGAATTGTAACCGTCGATGAGCAGCAGTATCCATATCAAGGCCGAACTAAACTTACTCAATATATTCCATCGAAACCAGCAAGGTATGGCATAAAAATATAGTGGGCACGCGATTCGAAAACGAAATTTCCATTGCATGGAAAATTATACACTGGAAAGGATGAAGGAGCCGAGGGAGAGGTATTGATGTATCTTGGAAATCGTTACACAACAATGATAGCCGACATTGTTCCTTCACAACATTAGATGGCGCTCAACTATTGGCTACTATTGAACTCGCATTTGTTGGCACCGTTCGATCAAACAAAATATGTCTTCCCAAAGATGCGATGAAGAGTGCCAAACGACCAGTCCTTTCAACTGTGTTTGGTATTTGTGATAGTCTTGTTTCGCTTTGCACCTACGTGCCAAAAAATGAATAAGGCGGTCAGTTTGTTGTCCACCGTTCATTAGACAAAAAATGTTGAAGGCGAAGTCATGAAACCCGAAGCGATTTTGTTTTATATTCGACTAAGGCCTGCGTTGATTCTATGGACCAAATGCTAACCAAATGCTTTAAAACGGCCAACAAGATGCTGGACATATGCATTTTTCTGCAACATTATTGATGTAATGGCATTGGCATATAATTTGTGAACAGAACGATGGAATCAACCGAAAAGACGGGAAAGACATTTTTGAATACGCTTTCCAAACATTGGTCCTAGCAAATATCAAAAACCGCATGAATAATCCACACATTCTCGCACAGCATACGACTCGTTTGGCTTTGAATCTTTCTTCGGCAGAGCAATAAATCTTGCCAGTAATTTGGTCTGTCAACAACACTCAAAAGTCGATTATACATGCTTCTGATGCTGTCCGCAAAAGTCATAAAGAGATTTCGTATCATGTTTCACCATAAAACTCATAAAACTCTTTCTTTTGTTCGAACAACTTTGTTTTGGCTTAACACGGTACGGGTACTCCAACTGTTTGGGCGCACAAAAGCAATTATTGCGCGTGTGGAACCTAAAAACTATTAGTGTGCTGAGATAGCCCAAAAATGCAAATACGTCAAAAATGACAAATTTGGGATTTTAATTTAATTTAACACGGTTGTTTATAAAAATTAATTAGAATTTTAAATCCAAATAAGCGATTTTGAAATACGGATAGTTAAGGATGTAGCCAGGGGGCACCTCTCCCGCAAAATCGTGTTAGAAGAGAGTGAGGATGCCAGAAGCAACCATCAGTCTCAGTGCCTTATTTTCGGCAAGGGGGAATATGGGAAGATTTTATATAGTGGAAGACAGATTGTAAGATCTAGTACTTCACGCAGAATGGCATGTTCAATAGATACGTTAAAGTCAGGAACCCGTACGCATGAAAAGTGATACGAATCAATGAGCCTGGCTGGTGGCCGACTAGCGCCCCAGGAGACCGGAGTCTCCCAGAAGCCATTTGAAAAGCAACTTTCGGACATGACAATTCCATAGATATAGAGTCCACGTCGAGACTCAATTTAAAACTCACAAGCCCCAGGCTTGGCGGGATGGACTGGGGTCGCATAGTTGTCACGCCCGTTATGACGGGTACGCCATTGCCCCTTTCGGGAGAAGGTTCCCACAACAGTTGGAGACAAGTCGTCCATATGAGCGCCAACAGTTTTTTTGCCTTTTGAGTTGACGCCAAAGGAAACATCCTCAGCCCAATAAACTGGTGTCGTGCAAGACCAATAAAAAGTAATAATTTTATATAAAAATTAAAAAACTTTATGTTGTTGCTTTTATCTTGGACCTAATTGTTGCAGATCTTTGTCGACTGCAGCTAAAGGCTCTCCATGTCAACTGCAGCAAAATTATTTTATTGGTGAGGCTCCAAATCTTATCTTTGCCTTACGGTATTAATCGCCAATTTGACCCTTCTTTTCTGACATTATGTTTGCTTCGAGCGTCAAAATAAATAAATTTATTTACTTGGGCGCCCAAAAAAGGCTCGAACAGATGGAAATACAATCCACAAATTCAGTGTTCGACGTTCGAGTTCGATGTTCGTGTGGATGGACGTTTCGTGTCTCTGCGTACACACCGTAAAAGTTTGACGTCAAACGTTTTGCGTGGTTTTACAACGTTTTTTTATATGGAGTTTTTCGTTTGCGAGCGCTTTTTTGAGTACCCGTACCGTGCTTTATATAATAAATGAAAAAAAAATAAACGAAAAAAATGTTTTTTTTCTACATTCCGAAATTTTTCAGGAATATTTTTCCTCACGCAGCTAGCTAATTCTATGCCGAAACGAAATAGAAAGGTAATAAATCAAATACATTTAAGAACTTCGAAGTGTGGCACTACAACAAAGACTGCTCCCTAACTCAAACTATGTGCTTACCGCTTATCTAGATTATACTCATTATAAAATTGCTTACCTCATTGCAGCCCCAACGTTTGAAAAGAAGCCATGTTAAATCTGATTTTCATATATGTATATAATATATTTATTGATCATTTATACGATAAATATGGTTCCTTTTTATTTTATTTCATAATTTCATAGTTCTATTCTCTATGTGTACTTAAATACCCCATCCAATGCTATCATTTTTCCTTATTGTTTAATACACGTTCGTTTTAGTGCAATTGTTTGCCGAGTTGCTTGTTTTTCCTAATATCTAAAAAATAAATACCATAATTTTCATATTCGTTTCAAATTATTGTATGCAAATGTCTGGATTTGTTGTTTATTTGTTAGGAACTAATAGCGAAAATATTGCGCTTTTTGGTTCATCTACTTCTGTGGAGAGCGGGTGGGCTAGGGGATGGATATGCAGCAAGAACATCATGGAAACAATATTTTAAGAGTGAACGATCTGTGTTTGATCTTGTTAACTGGCAACTACAATTCTTTTTTTGTAATTTAAATTTCCCAGCCCCAAATTTGTTTTTTATTACATTTAAACTAACCCCGTGAAAACTAGATTAGCTGGTGTTTTAGTTGACTGCTCTCTATGCTATGTATTTTTGTTTGTTTTCTCTTTCTAAACATTAATTATTCACTTGCTGTTTGTTCTTATTGAATTTCATTTTGGTTTGGGTTAGGCACAAAGTAACGGGATTTTGTATTTTGTTTTGTTTTACCCAAGTTTTATGATGATCTCTCGTTTTGTGTTTACATACTACTTCGTCAAATTTATTGAACAGTTTTTAGTGTGAGTTTTACCTGTCTAGAATGTATAAATATATTTTCAATATATTGCTACAATTTGGTTGTTTTCTATATATAAATTCTATTACAATTACACATTTTGTTTCTTTTGATTTTCAACTACATGCACAGACATACAACTGGGTGGACAGTGTGCACAGTGGTACTAAAGGATCTGTAAATGCCTTGAAAATGTATCCGAAATGGTGTTGTGGGAAGTGTATATTCACAATTTTTTAAGTTCATTGGTAGTTCAAAAAAAATTTAAGAGCTAGCTGCTTTCCCCCTCGTGAAATCGATTTTTTATAATCGTAAGTTGGAATCTTTTTCAAATAGGTCATAATGCATATTTGGCAGTATTTTGAAAATCTTAGAGACGATTGAAAGCTAGAACTAAAATTTTGTGACAATCAAACAAAACTTAAGTGTTGTTCCGGAAAAATATCTTTTGAAAAGAACGCTTGCTGAAAGCTGTGGTAGGAATTTTCAAAACTACTAAATTCACTGGTATAGGAGTTGGATTCTTAACCATTTGGCAAGCATTGAACGATAAAACAATGTCGTGAGTTTTTGGTCTGAGCAAATATACCGCAAAACTATATAAATCAGGTATGCAAACCGCTCCCGAATACGGGAAATGGGTGGGTTAAAGACATTTAAGACCACCGGTTCGGTTCGGTCACAACATGGTTTTTTAAAAACTCCCCTCGCTTTGTTTCAATTTAATTTAGTTTTTGACTGAAAAATCAATTTAATCAAAATCAATTCAATTCGGTATTTATATAGTTCAAACTATGGTTAATTCATTGAGTTAATAATAAAAATAAATCATTCTTTTTCAGACCTTTTTTGTGGGATAAAAATGATTTCTTCTCACTTCGACTTCTTTAGTTAATGGAATTCTAAGAGTTAGCTTAACATACGATTTGACCTTGATGTAATAAAAAGCTCTGCCTGGTGGTAAAAAGATTGATCCTTATCTTTTCTCACCTCATCATCCTGCTTAATTACACAAGTTTACAAAAAAGCCAACTTTTGCAACAGAGAAGCAACAGAGAACAATCGTTCTTTTTGTATTTTTGGCCGCTGAACTCAAATAAATTGTCCGTTTACTTCCAGCACGTCAGGCTTACAAGACATTCTTTACATTTCTTGGTCCTGTGGCCACATTAAGTGTCCTATTCCAACCAAATTTGTTTTAATGCGAGTTGCATTGAATAACGTTACAGTAAAACCAAGCACGAAGTTTTGATTTTGCTCTTAAAGTACAAATTTTTGGAATTAAAAATGGAAAATGTGGTTAATTTTTGATTTGATCGATTTTTTTTCCAAGTTTAAATAATTGTAAAAAATTTTCTGCTGATATTAAAAATCTTGGGAACAAATAGTTGGTAGTCCTTTGTTTCTTCTTGTCTTCTTCTTCTTCTTTGTAAACTTGTGTTATCAATTAGATCGTCGATAAAAACCGAACTGTTTTCTACATTCATGTTGGACATTAATTACAAAATTAGAGCAATTCTTGAATTTTCCTCATTTAAAATTTAATTTTTTTTCCTTTTGATGATTTAAGCTCATAAACAAAATAAATATTAATGAAGTCTCTTAACACACTACGAAACAAAGTTGAAAAATTTAGTTCATTTTAATGACAAAATTGATTAGGCAATTTTTGCATAATCATCTTGGAATATGTGAACTGCAGTTTAAATTTGAGCTATTGAAAAATGGTAACATTTTCCCCAATGCACCCTCATCGTATGTTTTGGGTTACTCGAAAAGTGAAATAATTTAACAAATTCTGGTACCCGATTCCAAATTTGTTGTCGTTGATGCCGAGTTAATGACGGAAAAGAAAGATTTTTCGCACTTCATGCTTCAAGACTAGGAAAATATAGATTAAAGCTATACAATTTTTATGATTAATTATAAATCTGGTGAAGAGTTATGACCTGTTCGAAAAAAAGCTCCAATTTAATTTGGGAACTTTTAAAAAATGGAGATTTTCTGAAATAATCAGCTAGAGTTTTGATTCTTTCAAATGACCTACCTAATTTCACACAGAAGTCTATATTTTGATACATTTTCAAGGCATTTAATGTCCCTTTTAGAACTACTCTGCTGGGAAGAGCCTAAAAAGCAGTACAACATAAAAAGCACATTAAAAAAATATATTCATATATATCAATTTATTTTTTAAAATAAAGCAAATTCATAAAAACTAAATGAAACTTTTACTAAAAAGCAGCAAATATTCTAAGCAAAAACGGCTAAATAATACTCTAGGTCAATAAGGTTAGTTGCAGCGTTTAAAATGAAATTCTGAACTGAAACGAAATGTGCTTTATACAGTGTTTTGTTTCTTTTAAATGCAAAAATATACCAAAATGTTGAATTAATGTTTTGTATTTATAAAATCTTGACTATAAATATGTTTAAAGTAAATACTTATGAATTTAATGTATAAGTTTTCGAAAGCATTTTAAATGCTTCGTATTGTGATACATACAAAAATTTGTAAATGTAAATGTAAGTTTTGGTATAACAAATTTGTGTGAGTTCTTTTTTTAATGGTGTGAGTTCTTTTTTTAATGGTTTAGCCAAAAGAAATGTTCTGCTTAAATTGAGCTATGTTTCTCTCTCTGTTATTGTTGTTCTTTTTGTTGATTTTGCGTTGTGTTAAGCATAGATATATAATAATAATAATAATAATAATATGTGTAATAAGTATGTGTATAATACGTTTTATATAAATAATTAATAATAGTAATCATAATCATTAATAATTCATCATCTGTTCAATATGCATAAACATTTTATTGTTGCTATTGTTGTTGTTGTTGTAGTTCTTGCTGTTTTTTGCAGTAGTAATTCATTAGTAATGGTTAAATAAGCTGTTTCTTCTTGGTTGTCGATCAGTTGCCCTTTGTCGCCTCTTTAGCGGCCATAATCAAAGGCGTCAGACTGGCCAATGGACGGGCCAGTTTCAGGAAGGGATGCTAGAACAACGAATTGGAAAAACATTTTAGTATAGTTTAATTAAATTCATTACATATATTTAAGAGAGTAGGTATTGACTGAGTGGCTAACTGAGGGCTGAGTGTTTTAGTTAGTCTTTCATTTTTGGAAAAAAACCGAATCAAGTTTAAAAAATTGAGTTCAGAGTTGTTTTCAAAGTATGTCTTTTGAAATATGGGAACAAATTAGAATGTTGGTATTTTGCCAGTTGTTTCTAATATATTTCCGATGCAGATCGGTCTCTGTCCCCAGGGACAATAACAAACAAGTTTATCAATTATAACAATATATTAAAACAACACCCAATAAAAATTTTACATGTCTACATGTCTCGAAGTTCTGTTAAACTTTACAATGATTAAAAAGGACAATGGCCGTGTTCAGCAGAACAACATGCTCCCTGATCAAGAATAAATTGGCAATAATCTTTCTACTAAACTCGAGTAATGCGGCATCAAAGTAGTCAATTTAAGTTGCAATGATACAGGGGCATGTATCAAAGAAATAGTATGCTACTTTAAATTGATCCTGCTTCCTCCAACTGCAAAAAGTATTCGATGCGTCATACCTGCTCAGGTATCTTTTATTCTGCTGAAAACGCCCAATGCTATTTCATAAAAAAATAATAAAAAAAAAATAGAGGAAAGCTAACTTCGGCTCAACTGACCTGGTTTATAACCAAAGCATGATATATGCTGCCAGTTTGTTATATGGCTATACAATATATTTACCGATTTTGATTGAATTCTCCAAAATTGTGTTGAAACAGATGACATTCATATCTGGAAAATCTTTATACTTTACGCTACCACTGAAAACAAAAAAGTTTTTCTCACTAGAACTACTTTTTGGACAGATCGTTTCTATTGCAGCTATATGCTATAGTCATCCGATTTGAATCACACTTGACACAATTGTGTGGTAGTATATAATATTGGTCTGTACAAAGTTTGGGAGCGATACCATTGAAAACAAAAAAGGTTTTCTCACTAAGACTTTTTTTCAGGCTAAGACTAAGACTTTTTTATGGCAGCTATACTATATAGTTGTCCGACTTTGATGAGTCTCAGTGAAATTATGTGAAATCATAGAAAACTTATAAATACGAATACGAGGGTTGGGAGCGATAACATTGAAAACCAAAAAGTTTTTCTAACTTAAACTACTTTTTCAACCGATCGTTCCTATGGCAGCTATATGCTATAGTCATCCGATCCGGCCGGTTCCGACAAATGTGCAGCATATTTATACCAAAAGACTTCGTGCAAAGTTTGGTTACGATAGCTTTAAAACTGACGGAGGAGATAGCATAGAAACAGACGGACGGACAGACGGACATGTCTATATCAACTCAGATCGTCATGCTGATCAAGAATATATATACTTTTTGTGGTCGGAGATGCTTCCTTCTTTAATATTTTAATATACCCTCTCCAAGGGTATAAAAACACGAACGAATGTGTAGAAAATAAGAGGAATAACATGTGCGGAACCATCACGGAAATTCTTCCAACCAAATTTCAACCCTAATACAATTCTCGGTGTCCCAGATTTAGCTGAATTCACCACCCAAACGGTTTTGAGAAGTCAAATTAATTTCGGAAATGTAAACAAAATTATTTAGGGTTTATTTCCTGTTCCCGTTTTCGATTTCGATCAAATCATGCAGAATCGGAATCGCTTCCAAAAACCGACAGTGTTATTCGGCTTTTTACTTAAAAATCCCACTTAAGCAGCCCATCCACACACGAATTTGTTCGACGAATTTGTTCAGCTCGTCAAAATGTTCGAGGTTAGTGGAGGTGTTCGTGACGTTTTTTTTTGTTCGACGTTTTGTTCGCAGAGAATTGAAATGTTTCTATCTTGCGAGTGTTCGTGCAACATGTTCGTCAATGGATGCGAACAATTACACGAACATCATTTGTCAAAAAATATCTGTAGAGGGAACACGTGCCCAAATGAGCAATAAATTGTTGCTGGAGTTCATTGAATGCCCCCAAAATGATCAAATAATGATTTAAGCTAATTTGTATCGCCATCTAGGCCATGAGATTTTCCGCTGCCATATTTTCATGTTAACTCGTTGTGATTTTTGAGAAAATGATGTTCGTGAGAAATGTTCGCCTGGTTAGTGGGCAAATGAATTTTTGTTCGACGAACAAATTCGTCAAACAAATTCGTGTGTGGATGGCCTGCTTTATTATCATTCGACCCTCTTGAAGGCAAAAATTTCGGTCGAATTCTTTAATAGTTTTTTAGAAATCACAACACTTATCGAAAACGGGAATAAGCCCGATATAGACTGAACGGTTGCGCATTCGACACCAGCTGTTTGCTCACACATATGCTCCCTGAGTGCATTTGGGAATATGCCTGTATTGCTATAAACACTGTGATTTTCTATGCGAACAATATGAATCTCATTGCGGGCTATCGCTACTTAAAATTGAGAGGCAGTGTACACTCATTGCTCCATGATTTATTGTCCTGGAGCCTGCTAAAACGTCTGATGATCCAAGCTCAAATATGATATTATCAAGCCTCTAAACTTTCACATAAAATGTTTAAGCGCCGATTTCTCATCTTATTTTTCTCATAAAGCCATATGTCACATAAACTCACAAAAGGCAGAGTAAATTGAGAGCTTATCGACTCATAGCAACTATCGGGAAGTACAGAAATCTGGACTAAGTTTGTTTTAATTTACTTATGTACATGTTTTCTTAATTAGCGAAGAACTAAATTATTCCTGCGACCTTCTGCACCTGCTCCGTGAACCCGAACCCAAAAAGTTTCGCCGGTTCGAACCCCGGAGTGAACCCCAGCCGATTTTTAGGAGGTTTGCAGCCCTGATTAAAATCAACCATTCAAAGCACTCTCTACCAATGGTGTCACCATAATTTATTTTTTTTCATTATATTTATGTGTTTCTTTTAAGCGAAGCAAAATTACATTTAATTTTAATCTCATAGTTTCTTTGCATTTTTTCATAACCCTTCGTACCATCAGAAATATTTTACTTAGCAAAAATACATGTAATTTGTAGGCACTTTTATCCAAAAAATAAGCAAAAGTAATGTAAAATTGGTAAAATTGCGCTCGCGTGGAACCAAATATTTTGAAATGGGTTATAACTTTATACGTAAATTAAATATGAGCTCTTATTAGTTCAATTTGAATGTTTCCCTATGCAAATACGATCAAATATAGTGTTTTTAATCACCTTTAATTTTTTGGTCGAGGTGGACCTTTTTGTTGAAATGCCAATATAATATTAATAATGGCTGAATTTGGGACGTTAACATTTAAGAAAGCCAAGCTAAATTCGTCTGTGACAAAGTTTTTATACGCTCGCAAATGATCTGAAATCTCAGAGTTTAAGAACGCAAAACATTTTCTTACTAAAACCCATTTTCCGACCGATAGTTCCTATGTTCCGTAACCTGTCAAAACTAAGGTTTTAGTACGAACGTACGAACGTTCGTTCAATTACGAAGCTATTTGATCCGCCAAACAATAGTTAAAATGTCAACAATCATTATTACCCTCCTTTCTACCAAAATGGCCTGGTCCCCAGTAAGAAAAAAATTAAAGTATTTGACGAACATTCAACAAATATTTGCAAACGAGCTCACAAAAACACCATAGCCGGCAAAAAATTGTGTTTCTTTCAAATATTCGATAAATGGTCGAAAACCTTTTGAAAACAGCTCTTTTTCAATCAAAAAAAATCTTGAATTAAAGATTTGCTAAATATTCGCCAACGAAACTAAAACGAGAAGGCCAAGCTAACTTCGTCTTTGCCGAAGTTTTTTTACCCTTGCAAATGTTTTAATACATCAGAGTTTAAGAACGCGAGCATTAAAACAAAAAATTTTTCTAAATAAAACCCATTTTCCGACCGATGGTTCCTATGGCAGCTATAAGATATACTCATCCGATTTTGACCAAAACTTGCAAATCTGTGTGAAAGCATCTAATATGAATAAACGCTGAGTTAGGAGTCGTGAACGTTAAAAACAAAAAAGTTTTTCTCATTAAAACCCATTTTTCGACCGATAGTTCCTATGACAGCTATAAGATATAGTCATCCGATCCGGTCGATTCCGACATATAAGCAGTGTGCAGTAAAAAGAAGACTGTGCAAATATTCAGCTCGATAGCTTTAAAACTGAGAGACTAGTTTGCGTAGAAACAGACAGACGGACAGACGGACGGACAAAGCTCAATCGACTCAGCTCGTCACCCTGATCAAGAATATATATAGTTTATAGGGTCGGAAATGAATATTTCTATGCGTTGCAACCTTCTGGGCAAAATTATAATACCCTTTGCAAGGGTATAAAAACGAGACTAAAATTGTCCTTCAAAATTTAAAGTGTCATTCCAGCCTAAAGGCCCATACGGACATCCGAAGTACGTAATTTAGCTAACTTTCCCCTATGTTTCGTTGCCGTGGAACGTAAGATCAGTGTTACCAGACTTAAGAAAAAATTACGCCAAAAATTTCAGTATTTGGTATGTTTACTTTAGTTGGCGGTAGGTCACACTGCTTGATCATCTGTATTTTGTTTTGATGCCAAGTTGATTTTTTGTAGAAGCTCGGCCACTTCTCCTCAAGTTTTGTTCACAAAAATTAGGTCCGAATGCTTGGGGTGGAAAAGATCACAAATGACATTCCGCTCTATCAGCGCCAAAATTAAATACATTTTTTCGACATGGAAAAATAATTCAAAACAACTATTTTGCTCTTGTTTTTCTGCCATCCTTTTTATATATATTTTTTCAAATCACTTTAGCTAAAAGCACTTCAGCTGGTCGGTGCAGGTAGAAGCAGAGTGAAGTTACATGGTGCATTTTCAATGCTGCGTCTGCTGCTCAAAGCATAATAAGGCCCACAGCCATTTTACATAGTCTCCACAAATGTGCTGTTAGGTGCAACATTGTCTGTTAAGTGTAACATTCGACTTTGCACTTCCGTACATGCGAAAAAGTTGAAGAGGCGAAGTTGTAACTTCAGCTTCTTCTTCCCTCAATTTTGGTATGAAACTTCTCGTTACTTCTGATGTCCGTATGGGGCTTAATGGTAATCCATCCAAATGTCATTAGAAAGTGTTTTGGAAAATTTTAAAAATTTATTTTTGGTACCCATGTCCGGACTATATAATTTTATTGTCTGAAGAATCATCGCGAGTTTGTAAGCAGCAAACTGACGTCAACTTTTGGCCGACGGTTCTGAGGGTGTCAATTGTGGCTGCAAGGCAGCCTTGCAGCCACAATTGACAGGGTAAATGATCCGGTTTAAATCGTGGTTTGACGTCATTGAATAAGGGATCTTCCTTTTTGTCGAATTTCTTGAAGACTTTGGATTCATAGTCGCTTGTACGTCTGGCAATCGTAATTCTTCTTTGGCATTTTGTACATGTGCCGAGCCGGTGGGATTTACAAAAAAATCCATTTTCCTGTTTATTACAGGAGCCCAAAATCAGCTTAGTCGAAGATAAAAACTTTGTCTGGGTATGGCTATGTGAAACGAAAATCAATTAAGCTTTCTGTGCACCCCTGATTTAGACAATGTTAAGAATAAAGACTTGGAATTTAAAAAAATTTTGCATAATTTCTACACTAAAGAATGATTTGCTCCTAGAGTAAGTAGTTATTGGAATCTTTGAAATCTCTGCTGTGGTATTTTGATTAATAGTCTCACCTTCAGCAAATCCAAGGCGCTGGCACGCCGTTCCACTTCCACTTCCAGACACTGATCGAGAAAGTCTTGAAATGCTGCGGACAGCTTGTCTTTTTCCTTAATCTCTGGCTTGCCATTGGTGGCAATGAGGTACAAGGCTTTCAGCGGATTCTCATTTAAATATGGTGGCTCACCCTCCACCATTTCAATGGCCATGATACCCAGCGACCACAGATCGACCTGTTGGAAAGTTTTAGTTGGATTTTCAATTTTGTTTGAGTTTTATTTATGGTTTTGAGACATACCTTTGGTCCATACTGTTTGCGCGTGACCACCTCGGGCGCCATCCAATAGGGTGTGCCCACCATAGTTGTGCGTTTGGATTGCTCCGGCGAGATTTGCGCACAGAAACCGAAATCAGTCAGCTTGACCGACCCATCCAGGCCAAGCAATATGTTATCACTCTTGATATCCCGATGGATAACCTGATTGGCATGCAGGAACTCCAGGGCCTGCAGAACCTCACGACAAACGGCGGCTATTTGGCCCTCATCCATACAGGTCTCGGTGACCACATCGGTGAGCGAGCCACCTGGCAGATATTCCATAACGACCCACAGCTCTTCCGACACCAAGTAGCTATCCAAATAGTTGACTACATTTGGATGTTTGTTTTCTCGCATCACCAGAATCTCATTGATAATGAGCTCCTTTTTGGGCTGCTGCGAGAGGTTCATCTGTTTGATGGCCACCTCCATGCCCGTGGAAGACTCAATGGCCGTGTATACGGTACCCGAAGCACCTTGGCCGATTTTTTCCATTTTCGTGTACTTACGATTGGGATCACCTACCGAGACAATGGTGCGCAGTTTTTCCAGGATTTCCTCATCGGACATTTTCTTCTTTTTGGCATTGGCTGCTCTTGTGTTGGCTCCTGTGGCTGCTGCTGCCTGAGGAACGGCAATTTGATTGCCCGCAGCAGCAGCTGGTGGCGAAGCCACCACATTATTAACCAAAGCGGCTGCTGCAGTGGGATCATGTGTGTTGTATAGATCTGAGTGACAGCAGGCAGCAGGTGTGGGCGTGGCAGGCGTAATGATGGGCGGCAAAGGGGGAATCGTGGAGTTGCGGGCGGAGGACATTGATGTTGGTGTTGGACAATGGATCGAAGGCAATAAAGTGGTCGTCGGCGGCAGAGAATCATCATCATCGTCATCATCATGGAACGACGGGAACGATGAAAAGGAGGAAGCAGAAGAATGATGATTAGTCGTTGTGGTTGTTGTTGCAGCTGCTGCCGTTGCTGTGGCAAGCTGCTGCAATTGCGTGGACTGACTAGCACTGGGAGTGGTAGTAGTGGTAGTAGACGAACGAGTGGTTGTAGTAGTAGGAGGAGTAGTAGTAGAATTAGGATTAGTAGCTGAAGTGCCTTCTGTTTCTGTTGTTGTTGTTTCTGTTGCTGCAGTTGGAGCTGGCGTTGAGCTAGCCGCTGCTGCTGCTGATGTGGTTGCAGTTGGTTTGAATTTTTTGGTTTTTTTTTTTATCAAAACAGAACAGAATACAGCGGAGGCGATACAAATACAACAATAATATATGGTTAAGACACATATTAACAATTAGCAATTACCACAAAGATTATGATAAATCGAAACTAGTAAAAATTAAATCGGCCTGACCGAAGCTTCAATGCAGATCCTTGCAGAACTCTATTAAGCTGCTTTCTCTATTAGCTAACAAAAGTAAAGGAATCTCTATTGTTCGCTTCTGTTCTGCTCGCCTTAGCTGCACAGTCCTTCCCCAAAAAAAGGTCCGGTTTAGGGAGTTAGATTAACTGAGGATAGAGGCGAGGATAGAGGTCGAGTGCTGTAGGAACATCTAGCTACCCGTTACTCGTAGAGTAAAAAGAGTATTGTAAGCTCGTTCAAATTTTGCAACTGACAGAAGGAAGCATCTTTGACCCCATAAAGTAAATTTATTCGTGATCAGGTTCAACAGCCGAGTGGTTATATCTTTCTGCTTTTCCTTAAGGAACACAACTTTTGTAATATATTAGCAGGTGGTAGTGCTAACCAAGGTATACTAAACAAGGTAGGCTCACTCGCTCTCTCACAACTCTTTATATTTGGGTCAAGGAGAGCAAGAGCGAGAGAGTAATATATTTCAATACAAAGCCTACTAAGCTACTAAGTAAAACACAAAAAATTTGTCCGCGGAGATGCTTTGCTTACAACAGTTGCTTACTGCATGGAGCAAAGAATATTAGAGAGAAAGGTTGCTCAGTCGACACCGCTTCTGTCAGAAAATTGTCAGCTGTTCGGTCTCATTTACGCTCTCTAGATACTTTTTGGTCAGCTGTTCGCTATCTTCTGTCTTATTACGCTCTCATTTTTTTCTCTTCAAATGTATCCATATAGATCTGATCTTTCTCTATTTTAAATGTTCTTACCTATCATCACCTATTGCTGCAAGGATCTACACCTAACACGGTCAATTCTAGCCTAGCCTAGCAATTCGTCTTCTTGATTTGCACTCACTTGCATTATTCTTGTTCTTGTCCAGAGTTGTTGTTGTGGCATTATTAAGCAGCAGTGGTGATGAGGCGGTTTGTCCTGCCGTTGCCTTCTGATTCTGTAGTGGCGTTGTGGGCGTAGTGGCCGGCGCTGATGGCATTATGATGGGCGGCGGTGCTGGTTGCAGTTCTTCAATTGGTCGCGTATAAATGGATTTCGTACGCTCTGGTCGTGAGGCCACGGGTGGAGGTGGTGGCTGCTGTGGCTGCAGCTGCTGGGGTGACCCAGAGCCCAGCATATCGTCCTCATTGGCGGATGAATGTTGCGATGTGGATGAGGAAGCCGTATGGCCAACAAAATTGTACGAATGCGATTGACTGATGCCAATGTGATGCTGATGTTGATGCAATTGCTGCTGATGCTGGTGATGAAACTGCTGTTGTTGTTGCTGCTGTTGGTAGTGATTGCTTAACATTTGTCCAGCGACAGCCACATTGTTGGCATTGTTGCCCAGGGTCATGCTGCCCAATTGAACACCAATCAAATTGCCACCACTATTTGAGCCATGAAGCTCGGAGTCTGTGGGTGTGCTGCTGGGACTGCTGCTACTCACCCGGCTCAGCGAGGAGCCTAAGAGAAAAATGAGATAAGTGAATAGGTGTATGGTAAATAGGGATTAGGAATGAGTCCTACCTGAATGCGTCGTTATGGCATTTGTCATGTATTTGGAACTTGGCCTCTGTTTGGTTGTATTGTCGAACCACTTGAGCACATCTAGCACAGCCTGGGGATTCTTTTTTTGCTCCTGTTTGCTGATGTTTGAGTTCATCAGCAGACGTGCCCATGCCTCCGGCATTCCCTGTAAATGGCAAGAAATCGCTTTTAACATTTTCCAAAGAGATCCATATAAGTTGAACTAAGATGAACCAAAGCTAGCATTTAGGAAGAGCGCGGGTTGTGGGGACTTTATTTTCGAAATGCTTAGCCAATCCTGGGATTACTAAAAGCATTTTCCACTACAAATTCTAAGCGTTTAGTGTTTGGTGTAAGTGGGTAGAGTGTGTAAGCAAAGTGTTGAAGAAACATAGTTAAGTTATAAAACTATGATTTAGACCGATTTCCGAAAGAACAGGAAACACATGGTAATTGGATAATATACCGGATTTTGTATTGAAACAATAAACAAACAAAAAACAACAAATGAAGGCAAGTTCCATTGCGTTAGACGTGGCCTTTACTTACTTTCATTGGCAGCTTGAAATAATAATTAAATACATAATCCAAAATTGATATAGAACCGGGCATGTATCGGCAATTGAGAAACAATTTACTGTATACATATATGTATTTGAAAGAGGATCAGAAACAATGCGAAATGAGATTGCCTCATTGTAAATGGCACACTCCTTGGGTAACTTTTTTGAGAGAAAAACTTGCTGGTCTCCGTTTTAAAACAGAAGCCGCTTGTAGTCTAATACTTTGTTATCTTTTTTGTAGGTGGACGCGAAGAAAACTAAAATTGAACAGACTTGAAGGCGACTCGTCGCCTTGTTCGCATGATAGCAAAATAATTGGAAAACACATGAAGCTTTTATCATCATCATTCGGAAACTCACTTTCCCAAACATTAAGTTGTCTAATGGCTATTGGAGTGGAATTAAAAAAATTGCATTTCCTGCGATATAGGTATAAGGGTTAAGGTTATGGTAAGTGTTTTGGCTGATCGCTTTATGCAGGTAAAAGCTGCATTACAGATGACATCAAAATTTATTTCGGCATATTACTTTATTCAATTAAGACTGCTGTGCAATAACATTCAGATTTCAAAACAATTCAAAAGTGTATTTCGGAGGCAATCTGCAAATCTGAAACAAACTTGTTCTGGGTACACCTACACCTATGTAGAATATATATACTTTATAGGGTCAATCTGTACCAAAGGTACAGAGTATAAAAACTTATCTAAGTTCTAAGAAAGATTTATTAAATTTTGTTTCTACCAAAGTTTATGGAGGCCACTAACTTAATTAGTTGTGTTCGATGGTTCCTCCTATTTCAGAAAGCCTCCCAATTTGGTTTGGTAATTGTCTAGTATAGGGACCTTACTTCAGAAAATTCTAAAAAAAATTCAAGCAAAAAATTCGCGGGGGTCTTCCATGGTTTCTTTTTTAACGAATTTTTAAGTTTTAATCTTTTAATTTAAAAATATACATATGCTTTGGAAAATATGTCACATTTAATTGAGTTTAATGGATTTTAATTTGTCATTCAATGTTTCTCATTAAAATGGAGTGCACGAAATGTCAATTTACTGTTTCCAACTTGTTATTCTTATCGGAAGGAGAAGTAATCGAGTATTTAAAGCGCCACAAGTGTATTCTACGCGAAAAAAATGTGAAAATTGTGGAGCTGACTGCAAAACAGCAAAAAAGGGCAAACAACTATTCTTACGGTGCCGAAAAATGTGTCCTGCTCCAACAAAGGGGAACAGAAAGAAGATAAGAAAACAGTGCAACTTTTCTGAGAGCACAAACACTCTTTCTGCTGATTCCCAACTATCCGTCAAGAACATTGCGAATTTTGTAGTATGGATAATGGATGGATACTCTTCGCTTAAAAGGTAAAATTAACTTTCTTGAGGCCAGTTTTTAAATACTATTGGAATACATTTTACCCCTTAAAAGGTGAAATTATGTTTTTAGAAAACGAATTGGGCTGGGCCAGGCAAGTTGTAAGGAAACTTGGTGGCCATGGAAAAATCGTTGAAATCAATGAATCCAATTGCTTACATTGAAACTTCTTTTTGGTTGCTTCGTAGAGTTGTAGTAAAAATACCAAATACTGAAATTCTCCTCGCCGGCGGCTGCTGCGGCTTTGCCACGCTTGCTCTTTCAATGTACGGTTCGCATATGTTGACCCAGGTTTAAAGGAGAGCGGAAAGATTTAGCACAACCCACAACCTTACAGTGATATGGACGCTTGTCAGTGTGCTTGTTCGTATGATACTGCATATCACTTTTTTTTTGCATTTGTAATCGCAGAATTCACAGCAATGCATTTTTCTTTTTGTCCAGTTTTTTTTGTTTTAGAGTTTTTGTCCTTCTTTGTTTGTTTTTGTCTGTAATATCGACAATCGGCGGGCTACTGGCTATAAAACAGCAAACAGCAGTTAGGGATGGGAAATGGAATTAAGTTGTGGCCGGGTTGGGAGGGTCAGTGGATTTTTAGTGGAGTGGAGCGAGAGTCCAAAAATTCTTTATAATTCCGTGAAAGGACACTCTTTTGAAAATTATCAAAGAGAATATTGCTGAAGGGTCCACAATCATTTCAGATTGCTGGAAATCGTAAATTTCGCTTAAATGATGAGGGGTTTCAACACGAAAAAACTTCGTGGATCCCTTAACCCGTTTGCACACGCAAAACGTAGAAAGACTTTGGCGGGAGTTTGGGATTGGGCAAAATTTATGTTTCAAAAACGGTTCCCGAATCATAAAGACTGCTTTATAATCCAACATCAAAAACTATAGTCAATGATATTCATTTTTTCGGAGGTGAGCGTTTATAAAAATGGGCAGCAGGACAAATTTTTTTTTTTTTAATTTGACATATTTTTCAAAGCATATGAAAATTATTTTATCAAAAAATGAAAACATCAAAATTCGTTTAAAAAAGAAACCATGGAACCCCGCGAATTTTTTGCATGAAAATTCTTTATAAAAAAAAATTTTCTGCTTGCAATTTAGTTTTTTGTTTTTTTATTTTTCTTAAAAAAACACCTTTTAGGAGGATGATGAAGGAGAGGAGGAATAAGAACAAAACTAAGTTTTTCACATCCTTACGTGGACTAGGCCTTTTGGGGATACCACATAAAAAAAAACGAGCCTAGAACTTTACCTCCAACGGGTGGTGTGGAAAATAGTTCAACAATGACATATTTCTCAAAGCACATACACAGATACGTAAGTTTTATTAACTAAACAATTAAAACTTCAAAATTCGTTTAAAAAGAAACGATGGAAGACCACCGCGTTTTTCCTGCATGAAAATTCGGGTCATGTAATAACGCCCGCGACATATCGCCCGCGGGCGTAGTCGCTCTTAACAGTGAAAATGTCATAACACCCGCGGGTCATATGTCACTTTTTCGGGCTTTATAACATTTACGCCCGAAAAAAAAAAATAATTTGAGTAAATTTTGTATGCACTTGTATAAACGAAACTCTTTATATTTTATTTATTGAAATATTTTAAGGTTATTTTCAATAATTTTTTCTGCAATAGGGGCAGAGCAAGGCGAATTGTTCTTTTTTGAGTAAAAATAAACTCGTTGTCTAGATCTCTCTTCAATGTCCGAATTGCAATCCAATTCTTCAAATGTCGTTTCCCACTTGATCAAATCATTTTGTCTGTTTATAAAAGAAAGTTGAAAGAGTAGTAGAGTAGCGTTACCCCTACTTCAAAGTTCTTGAAAAAATTATATAGTATATGTTCGTGAAGAATTGAAAATGCGCCGCAGGCAAAAATTTTTAATCGCGCGATTTTTTTAAATTATTGTCTGTGTTCTTTTTAAAAAAGTTTAGCCTGCGGCGCATTCTCAATTCTTCACATATATTTTTAATAAAGCCAACAAAACCGTGAATTTTTTTGGGTCGAATGTTTAATTTGGAACAATTGTTGTTGTGCTGGAAGCAACCACAGTTTCGAATTATTTCGAAGCCCACCAACAATTTTACTCTAGTATACTAAATATATTTCGCGTCCACGCTGCTCAAACCTCAATGATACACTAATAAGAACATAATCATGCGTAAGATGCAGAAAAAAAAAATAATGAACGGTACTTTCAATCAAGAGATAACAAAATGAACGGTACTTGAAATGCTGAAGTTTCTCGTGTTCAATGCAAAAGGTATATTTTTGAAAATTCGGGCGTTATGTCACTGTTCAAAGTAAAAAAAAGCCCAGCGGATTTTATGACACACCGAATGCGGGCGATATGACACTTTCAAAAGTGACATAAAGCCTGCGGGCGCTATGTCACTGCTAAGAGCGGCGTTATTACATGCACCCGAAAATTCATCATAATTCATCATCTATCGAAGGGATTTTTTTTTAGAAATTTCTGAGGTAAGGTCTCTATACTAGACAATTACCATATGTTAAAAATGGTATGCTTTCTGTTTCGAAGGGACTCATCAGCTTTGTGCCTTCAAATATCAAAAAGTTTGTGCAGCGGTAGTGTGTCTGGCTGCAGGTACGGGCGGCTTCTTGGAACATCTAATAACAAGTTTTTTCCTTTAAAAACTTTTACACAACCGGTCACCTTCACTAGCTATCGGCGAAAGCTGTGAGTATCTAGCCATGAAAATACTTCTCATACTTTGCCGTTCATTTCAGGCACACAAGCGCAGAGATTAAGAGAAGCACGTCTTGGCCCTTTGGGGCTATAAAGCCAAGTACTTAATTTTTTGTTATCAAAAAGTTACCCAACGATTTTTTTCTGATTATTGCGTTAATCCAATTCGTTTGATGTATGGTTAGTAGGTTAATGAAGTGTATTTTTGTTTTGTTTTTAAAGCTTTCATCCAATGCGGGACAAAAAGGCAATCAAAAATGAATTCGAATAATTAATGTGTCGTCGTTGAAAATACCTTAATCAAAACTTACCGTAAACTCTCCCGTAACGGCATCGAAACCCACATGCACCGTATGCTCAAAATTGGTTGGATACGATATATTAGGCTTGGAGTCCGTATGCGAAGGTTTCGAGCCTTTGATTTTATTCTTTAGCGTCTTCTTCTTGCGATCAGCATCGTCGGGCTCTTTGGGGGGTGTGAGGAGAAGGAAATCCATTATTGTTGAGCGCACCAGTCGTGTCCACATACTGAATAAACTTACCCTTGGGCAATGGACGCATATCAACAGGCGGCGCATCACCAACACCTCCCCCACTGCCGGTGAGGGGAACACGTTCCATCCCAACGCCACCACGATTGCTGGTGAGGCGCACAGGCGGCGCCGGTGGTTTATCCTCCTCGCTAGACATTGCGCTTGTCTGTCTGTGTCTCCTCCTCTAATGCTTCTATGCAACAGCTGTTCTGCTTTGGGGGGAGGGAAAAACAGCTGTGCTAAAAAAGAGCAAATAAATGAAGCGAGCGGGTTAGAGAATGATTTCATTTGTGGAGTATTTTTCAACCAAGTGTTATCTGCTGCGAAAGCTTATCTAATTATTGTTATATTTGCCCTGTTGCAATCGAGTCATAAAATTTCCGCAAAACTTTGTCATACAGCATAATGCAAAATACATATATACCAAATATGTATGTACAAAATATTTATCACCCAGAATTTTGCGTATTATACAATTTGTTTTATAAAGATCACCTTAAATAAGTTTTGGCAACAAAAAATCTATTTTTTTTTTCAAAATGGTTAAAAACACCCACACAAATCTCAAGTATTATACTTATATATCTTTGAATATATATGTATATAAATATGGGCCGTCCGACCAACTGACTCTGACTGTTGAGGATTTAGCTTTGAGTGTCACTGCCACTAGACCACAGCCGGCAAAACCAGCCCAGAGAGAGTCTCTTTCACTCTCTCACGCTCTGACTCTCAGTCGCCTACGCTGACGATCATTTCCAATCAGGAATGAAAAAAATACAATATAACATTATGCGATAACAAGAGTGGGCTTTGGCTGCTTGCAGCTGTGTTATCGATTAGCTCGCACACGACATATAAACAAAAACAACAATAACAACAAAAAATAGCTACTCACGCATCTTAAAATACAACAAAAAGAAACAGAAATTAAATGCCTTGAGAACATTGACTGTGGGCGGCAACGCAGCCAAACATATGACGCGAAAGCCAACGTTTGGCGCCTGTCTGCCTTTTCGCCGGCAACGGCGGCAGAGTTAACAATGCACAGTGGGCCAGGTATACCGGGGTTAGATTACAATATGGACCAATAGGATATGCTTCCTTCTGGCCGTTACATACATTTGCATGATCTTAACTCTGCGTATAAAAACCAGGGCTGCAAACCTAATCAATTTTTTCGAGCTCCGATTCTCTGATAGTGTTCACAAATTTAGGGTTCAAGGTTTTTAGGTGAAGGTTTTGGTTCGAACTTTGGTTCGTCTCACTTTTATCAAATGGAAATTGAAAAGCAATACAGTTAAATATACAAAATAATATTCCGAATTTCTTCATATTTGATTAATTTAGACCTGAGTCGATGAGTATTTAGATAATCCGAAGTCGAACATAGAATTTATAAATAATCGTTTTGTTATTTGAAAGACATTGGAGAGCGTCAACATTTTTGAGATAATTTTATAAATCGCCATCTTATGCTTTTGCGAAGTGGTTAGTAAACTTGAATTGAGGATCTTATAGACTTAGGCTATAATAGGTCCGTTTTTCCATTCAATTTTAAAACTTGATTCAGAACTTTTCCAAAAACGGTATTATACTTGCATGGCGATTTTTGGGATTTAGATCTTTGAAGTCATAATTCGTCTTGAACCGTACCGAACTTGGGTTGGGCCGGTTAAGGTTCATATATTTTGTCAAAGTTGGTTTGTCAAACTTGGTTTGGTTGGTCGGAATTCCTGATTCGAATCAGTTCGGTTAAAACCGGTTTGTAACCCTGATCGATGCCGAACGATTTAGAATATAACTATTGACGATATTTTTATGAATACTTTTTTTACCTTTGGACAAAAAGAAAGGTTTCCTTAGGGCATTCTCTTGGATATTAGTAATATCTGTAATAATATTGGGTTGCCCAAAAGTAATTGCGGATTTTTAATACACTCCTGCCCAAAATTATACGACACCCCGAAAATTTTAGTTTCGACCCTCGTAGGAGAATGGGAAAGAATAATACAACGAAATCAAGTATGCAGAATGAAAGCTTAATGAATTCTGCTTAAAATCTGATATTCTTATTTCTGATTGCATCTCGCGTTTTCAAGTAGCGGTTAAAAAAGCAAAAAAGGTCGATTTTTGTCATCTCTGCAAGTGTATCAAAATTATACGACATATTTCAAATATTGCGGCTGGAAAGAAAGATTTGGTTTCAATTATTTTTTTATATTTCTGCTAACAATTTAATGAATTTGTAATAAAATGCTGCTGGGGGGTTTGTTATCCGACGAGGAAAAGGGAAGGATGAGAGCCTTAAACGATGTTGACTTTAATGTAAGCAAAATATCGCAGAAAATCGGTCGAATACGTTGTGTTATCACCAAATTTTTGAACAATCCGGATGAATATGGTGTGAAGCATAGCTCTGGAAGAAAACCCACGTAGTCTGACCGCGAAAAAGTTGCATAATACTTAAAGCTAGCAATTCGATAGCTTTGTGCTCCACACTTGCCGCATGTTGTAGTTCGCCTGAGTCACGGATGATTGTTTGGCGGATGCTGCAATCGTCGGAATGCATTGTCAGAGGAGTCTTAAAAAAGGTTCCGTTCTTAAAGCCGCACCAAAAAACAGCACGACTTCAATTTGTGGAAATAAAACTTGGAGAGAAACTGGGCCTCGGTATAAAATTTTAGCTTTATTTTGTTTAAACAGTTTTGTTCAATATTTATCATTTAAATAATATTTTTTGATGAAAAAATTTTTTGTCCTGACGGCCCAGATGGGTTTCGGCACTATTGGATAGATTTGCTTAAGGATCCACTTACGTTTTCCAAACGCAATTACGGAGGCGGATCCGCAATGGGTTGGGGAGCCTTTCATGCGTCTGGAACGCTCGATCTGTGCTTCTTAAGCTGTAGGATGAACAGTGGAGAATACAGAAAAGTATTGGAGAATCGTCTTCGGCCATTTTTTGAAAAAATTTGAAAAGAGAGCTTGTTTTTCCGCAGGATAATGCATCTTTTCACAAGAGTAGAGAGACCCAGCGCTTTATAAGTGATCACAAAATTAATGTTTTGGATTGGCCAGAGTGCTCCCCTGACCCAAACCCAATTGAGAACATTGTAGGTATCTTAGGCAGGCGTGTTTATGCCAACTATAACAAATTTGAGAATGTCGAAAGCCTCAAAAGCGAAATTTTGGCTCAATGGTCTCTTTTAGACCAAAATTTACTTACAAATTTGGTGAATTCAATGCCTTAGAGACTTTTCGAGGTAGCAAGGGCTCTAGGTTGCTCTATTATTCATTAAATAGTGTTTATATACCATTCTACGAATAAAATGTTAACTAAATCCAACAAATTGACATGTGTCGTATAATTTTGATACAATTGCAGGCATGACAAAAATAGACCTTTTTTGCTTTTTTAACCGCTACTTGAAAACGCGAGATGCAATCAGAGATAAGAATATCAGATTTTAAGCCGAATTCATAAAGCTTTCTTTCTGCATACTTAATTTCGTTGTATTATACTTTTCCTTTCTTCTACGAGGGTCGAAACTAAAATTTTCATGGTGTCGTATAATTTTGGGCGGGAGTGTATAGTCGGCGTTTATAATTTTTTAACTGCTTGTGACTCTGTAATTGCATTCTTTCTTTTGTCAGTTATTAGCTGTCACTATTAGCTTGCTTTAGAAAAAAAGTGCGCGTAATTTTGTTTACATTTGTTTGATTGGCGCCCTTTTTAATATGGAGTCCACAAAGAGCATTTTCGTCATATTTTACTTTATTATTTCCGTAAAGGAAAAAGCGCAGAGAGAGTTGCTAAAAAGTTACGTGATGTGTATGGTGATAAAGCCTTAAAAGAAAGACAGTGTCAAAATTGGTTTCGCAAATTCCGTTCTGGAGATTTTTCACTTAAAGATGAGCCACGTTCAGGTCGGCCAAATGAAGTTGATGATGACCAAATCAAAGCATTAATCGAATTGGATCGTCATGTAACTGAGCGTGAGATAGGAGAGAAGTTAAATATACCAAAATCAACCGTTCATTATCACATACAAAGTCTTGGACTGGTGAAAAAGCTTGATATTTGGGTACCACATGAATTGAAAGAAATTCATTTAACAAACCGAATCAACGTTTGTGATATGCATCTTAAACGCAATGAATTCGATCCATTTTTAAAGCGAATCATAACTGGAGATGAAAAATGGATTGTTTACAATAACGTTAATCGAAAACGATCATGGTCCAAGCATGGTGAACCAGCTCAAACCACTTCAAAGGCTGATATCCACCAAAAGAAGGTTATGCTGTCTGTTTGGTGGGATTGGAAGGGTGTGGTATATTTTGAGCTGCTTCCAAGGAACCAAACGATTAATTCGGATGTTTACTGTCAACAACTGGACAAATTGAATGCAGCCATCAACGAGAAACGGCCAGAATTGATCAATCGTAAAGGTGTCATTTTCCATCATGACAACGCCAGACCACACACATCTTTGATGACCCGGCAAAAACTGGGACAGCTTGGCTGGGAAGTTTTGATGCATCCACCATATAGCCCTGACCTTGCACCATCAGACTACCATTTATTTCGATCTTTGCAGAACTCCTTAAATGGTAAAACTTTCGGCAATGATGAGGCTATAAAATCGCACTTGGTTCAGTTTTTGCAGATAAAGGCCAGAAGTTCTATGAGCGTGGAATACAAAATTTGCCGGGAAGATGGCAAAAGGTTATCGAACAAAATGGAAATTATATATTTGATTAAAGTTCATTCTAAGTTTGATTAAAAATGCATTTACTTTCTTTTGAAAAATCCGCAATTACTTTTGGGCAACCCAATATTATTACTGATATTTCTCTCATTCTCTTGGATATTACTATTGTAGTATTATCCAAGAGAATGCCTTCAGAAAACCTCTCTTTTTGTGGCCGAAACTAACAAAAATACACATTAAAAATATATTTAACAAGTATTCGATATCGATATTTAGACATCCCTACTCTGTAGGGGTCGGGTTTGCTGGTCGGAATCAAAATGTTTCATTGATAACCGAAGCTTAAAGATAAATTGTCTAACCTATAAAAAATACTTTTTATAATTCTTTCCAAATTAAAGCTTAGATGTAAAGGCGCCGATTTTACAGAGTATTTTGAATTTTGTCTAGATTTATTTTTTTCAAGAAATAATATTAATATAATAATATTGGCCTTCTTTACCAGCATACATCAAACATCATAAATCAAAAAAAGTTAATTGGCTTATGATGAACAATTGGATGAAATTTTAAGGTAAAAATGGTATGCGTGAAGGCTATCGTTTCGATTTGAATGAAAATCACAAAAATTACCAATCATAATTGCACTTCACATTCGTTCACCTCAATAGTTGAACTAGACCCATCGATTTTTTCGTCATCGATTTGTGCTGGTGAACACGGCCATTTATTTTCTATGTCTGTGGCATAAAATTGAATGTAGCGTAAAATTAAATTAACAAAAGTTATTGGGGAACGCGGTTTTGCTCAGTTGAATGATTTAGGCAAATAATAGCCTATTCACACTGGGCGCAGTATTGTCGAGGTTCGAAAGCCTGCAGCATGCGTCTACACCGAACCCACCAGCTTCAAATGCAGATGTGAGCTACTACTACTTCGTATTGTTGCAAAGTATCAAGCACTCGGAAACGAAAACAATCTACTAATTATATGATTACACCAATGCATGAATGTTCCGACATTTGAATGATCAGCCATTGAATTTCCAATGAAAAATAAAACTCGCAGCTTCGGCTTTGACAGTTTTTTTTGAAGCTGCGACCAGTGTGAATAGATTATGATAGTGTTGCTGTTTTTGGCAGAATAAAATTTTCCTTGTAGCTGTGCTTGGAAATGGTTTTCTTCACGAAAGAGTCAAATCCAAAATGCACGCAGTACCTTAACTGCAACTCCAGTCTGGCATATAAGACAGCGCTTCAATATCTAAATACATAACTGTTTTTTATACTCTGTACCAGAGAACTGCAACGAGGTAGCCCGTGTACAAATGCGTACAAGTCACAAGTCACAACGAACTCTTTTTGGAGAATCAAAGATCTGCTGCGGTCTGTAACGATTCAAAGCTTGTGTACGAGAACCCCAAGCAAGCAAAAGCAACAACATGTGAGAGCAAAAGAGATAGCACAATATCGTTTGTGTATTTTCGAATTTGTCAGCGTGTGTATGAGAGTTGCTTGAGGGCTTGTCGTCAACAAGCCGGGTAAGCTAGGAGATTTTTTTTTTCGAGCGCGAGTCAGTAAGATGGCTCGTCCGAGGCGGCTCATTTAGCCACAAGCTATGACAATGCACTAGCGATGATTTCGAGTGTGTCGAAGCAGAGCGGCGCGCACCGACGAGAGAAGTAAATGAAATCTCTGCTTTGTACCAACGGTACACAGTGGATTTATTCAGAGATGGTAAGAGATAGAGGTTTGGCATGTATGGAACATAAACTTGTTTTACTTTCAGGCAGATTTGTAACAGTATTATTTATCGATTTTTCCGATAAAAAACGGTCGAACTATAGTCGAGTTATAGGGAGACAAACCAATGGAAGCACATTTGTGTGGCTTCCAACTTAAATTGATCAGATATGTACACACTTTGGGGGTAAATGTAAAATTGGCTATACAGCCCCCAAAGGGGCCAAGCCAAGCTTCTCTCAATCTCTTGACGTGTGTGCTTTAAATTTTTCGCACAAGAGAAAGGGACCTACAGTTTAACGCCGAATTCGAACGGCAAAGTTTGAGAATTTGCTTTCTCATGGATGAATTACTTCACAGCTGGCGCCAATAGCTGGTGAAGGTGGCCGGATGTGTAAACGCTAATTTCTAAAGAAAGAAAAACAGGCCTGTTCCGAATTCCGAACGTTTTCAAAAAGTAAAAACGAAACGAAAACGAACGTTTTACTCTTTGCTGTTCCCAATTCCGAACGATTTGGTTACGTTTTTACTTTTCGAACTCGGTTTCGAAGTCGCTTTCATAAACAGCTGGCTGGCTGGCCTGCGCGCGTGTTTGTGTATATCGACAGCAGCCAGAGTTGTCATCATCTCTATCATTTTTATTTGCAAAGCTCTTATTTACATATTAAGTCAATTTATTTTTATTTAAAACAATATTTAATTATTACATTTAAATTTGGGATATCAAATATGGTTAAAATACTGCTAAACTAACTTAAAAAAGTGCTGTGCAAATACATTAATTTATATGAAGCAACCCTAGCAGCTATCGATTGACGGATGAAAACGACTAAAAAGTAAAGTGGAATTCAGAACAGCTCGGTTTAAAAACGACCGCTCGGTTTTGCTTTTCACGCAGTATTTTATAGATGTTTATAAAAAAATGATTTTAATATACAATTAAACTGTAAACATTTTAAGTAGTGATGCTAAACGATTTGAAAAATGGTCAACATTATTAAATTGATTAGATTATAATTTTTGAGATTTATTTTAATGCTTTTAATAGCAATTTCTTTTCATTCCGCTGACTCTGCAGCACAACTTTTGAAAACGACAATTCTGGTCGATTTGCGGAATTCAGAACAGCAATCAACTCGATTTGCGACACTCGTTTTCGGAATTCGGAACAGGCCTGAAAAACTTTTTTATTTGATGTTCCGAGGCGGGATCGAACCCACGACCTCCCGCACAGCAGTCGGATTTTTAGCTCAGACCTTAATTCGATTGTTATATAAAATAAAATTTCTTTATTTTTGTGTACATAAATTTCAGATTTCACTTATACTCGGACATACGTTATTATGAAAATGGTCTGATTTTTGTAAGGTATCGAAAGAAGCATCTTTAACCCTATAAAGAATATACATATATTCGTGACAAGCTGAGTTGATATGTTTAGCCATGTCCGTATGTACTTCCGTCTGTTCCTTTGCTATATCGTCGCTTAGTTTTGAAGGTGTTCTGAACCAACTTTGCGAGGCTATCGATATTAATTTAAAATTACAATATTAAATAGTTTTAATTTAATTCTCTACAGTAAACTAATCGTTTAAAGCAAATTTTAGGCAACTCTAGTGGAGTCTAAAGGTGCGAATTCAAAATTTGTTGACAATTTTGGGATTGTTATTAGAGAAGACTACTACAACACTACAAAGGAGGCTGGTTGACAGTATAGCGCTATTTCATGAATACCAATTCAATCTTCAGCTGTCTGCGCCTATCCTTAGGGCCGTTTTCTCATGTTCCTGTTTTTGCTCAAATCGAAATCCACCTAGATTTCGCAACTAGGTGGATTTTGTGCAATCGGTTGTCTCATGTAGATGGATTATGAATTTGGGCATTTGCACTACGGTCACACCGGCAGGTCTGAAAAGGCACTAAAAGTAAGTTGACAGCCCTATTGGACTCGCTAGTTTGTTGATATGTCCCTTGCGCGCCAATTTTAAAAAAAGAAAGCAAGCATTTCACAGAGGAGGAAAATTTATTGTCGCAAGCACTTGTAACTATGGTTGGAGATAAAGAAAAAGGACTATAGCTAAGTTCACACAGGCAAATAGTTGAGACAAATTTTGATGAAAATTTTGGTATAAAGGCCAAATTAGGGAACTTTTTAGCCTAATTTGATCAAATTAATTGCATATGAAATCATAGTTTAAGTTTTAAATACAGTAAAATCAATAATCAAGGCAATTTGAATCGCATTTTAGCCAAATTAGTTGCCTGTGCGAACTTAGCATAAGCAATGACCTAGAGCAATTAGTATGAGCATCTGTATCTTCAGCAATGTCTGCAGGTGTCTTGTATACCAAAGGCACATACAATATTTTCAATTTTTGGTTTAATTATTAACAATTCAGATTTAACTGTTTTTTGCTGCAGTTGTTTTTTTATTTCAAATTTTTTTAAGTGTGACCATATGCGCGCACTCATAAAAATACTTAATATGAATTGTCATGTACATTGTTTTCAAATCAATGAGGATGAAGTACATTGCTACGAAATCCATCTAGATGGTTAGCCTTGAACATGAGCAAACGAAACGCATCAAATCCACCTAGATTTGCAAAAACAGCAACATGAGAAAACGGCCCTTAGTGTGTTGACAAAAGGCCTCATGACAGAATTGCTATGAACTCTTGGGAAACCCAAAGGTGTTGTGCGTGTCTTGTTTTAGAAAAGTTATGGAAAAAATCATAACTTAATGACCTACTAGAGCCAGCTAAGAAGTTCTACAATAAAACAATTTAGTTAAAAATTGGATGACGATTTTGGATATATTTTTTTATAGGAACATTCGAAAAAACTCGAACTATTATTTTTTTATTGCTTAATTTGCCTAGACTTTATTTATTCAAAAATCTTTCTGATCAGACTAATTCCCCTTTTTAATTATTTTTAAATCGTATAATTTAAAGTAATTTGAACTTAGTTAACCACTGTGCGACGACGTCAACGCTCGGAGCTGCGCTGCTTTTATGATTCATATATCAACGTCAGGGCGTCAAAAGTCAATGCAGTCTACTGAAGGGAGAGTGGTCAAGGGGTGGGTGGGTGTGAAAATGTGAAGCAAACAACAACAATAACAATTTGTATGTAGATTTGTAGGTTTGTTGGCTGGCTGCCGAGTCTGAAACAACAGCACGAACCACATTTGTCTTGTAGGTAAATTTTTTGTTTGTTTTTAGATCTAAAAACTTCTCCAGAGAGCGGTTGAGCATGTGGGAGCCGAAAATTGGGTTAACTGTGCATGTTGTTTTGTTTGTTGAAGTTGATGTGAAATCAATAATAAATATATGACTATGTACGTAGATACATATGTATTGATGCATGACCACTAGTTTGTTGTCTGCGAATTCTTATTGTTGTTGTTTGTTTTGCAGGTAATACAAAATTATTCCCTAATGAGCAAAATACACAGACAAACACACAGGAAACTCGACAACACTTGCGGCATTTAAATGAGTGACAGAGGAAGAGACACGGGGAAACTCTGTGGGACTTGGCCCGACGCTCTCAAGTGGGACAAACATACATGCATAGGTGCATATTGCAACGTCTACTGCAGCAGCAGCAGCAGCAACAACAACAACATGGCGTGTTGCAAGTGCATTGAGTGGCGCTGGCTCCAAGTGCTGAAAGAAGCCACAAACAAACAAACATGTATACAGGGCGGCTGATGTTATGTTTATGCGTGGGTCATTCATAAACTTTATATGTATTGTTCGGTACGAAAATTGCAATTGTAAGTCACGTTTATACGTGGGCTTAGATGGCGATATTATTTTTATGTCCGTTACCCGCAGGGTAAAAAGGGTATACTAAAGTTGTGTTGTATGTGCAGGCAGAAGGAATCATATCCGACCATATAAAGTGTATATTTTCTTGATCAGCCGATTCGATATAGACATGTCCGTCTGTCCGATCGTCTGTGTGAACCACCCAGATCTCAGAGATAGGAAGAGCTAGAGCAACCAAATGAAATTTAGACTCCTGTTGTCTGCGCGCATATCAGTTTTGTGTAAAATTTTTGCCACGTCCACTACCGCTCCCACATAAGTTTTTTTTTGAATAACTACCACAACTATTGAGATATCAAATCTCAAACTTAGACTTATATTCGCAATACCTATAAGCCCTAAATTTTTCATAAAGATCGGATAATAGAAAGCCGTTACTTTTCGGCTTTCCCTCCCTCAGGAACACAGGAAGGCTAATAAACATTTCATCCCATGAGTAACGGGTATTGGGTCGGCTTGAGCCGACTTTAAATTACGCTATCGATTTTTCACCAATATGACAAAGCCCAATACGTATGTCTTTTCATACACTTGAAAATTTACATATTATACCGAAATCGCTTTCGACCCAAATTGAGTTTTTTTGCCCAGAAGTTTGCAAAGCATAGAAGACATCATCTCTGACCATATTCAGACATATTTTCTTGATTAGCATCACGAGATGTAAAAATAATAAAAAGGGACAATTAAAACTTAAACGAGAAAGTCAAGCTAACTTCGTCTGTTTTTATACCCTGGCAAATGTTTTGAAATATCAGAGCTTAAGAGTGCCAGCTCTAAAATAAAAAAAATTTTCTAACCAAAACCCATTTTCCGACCGGTGCTTTCTTTGTCAGCAATAAGATATTGTCATCCGACTTTGACCAAAATTTGCCAATCTATGTGAATCGCAAAATCGGCATTTGTTTTTGACTCTCGCAAATTCCTTGGGTTTCTGCATCTATCTTGAAAACGAAAAATAGAGGAAAGCTAACTTCGGCTCGACCGAATTTTATATTCCCTTGGAGCATGATATATGCCTGCCAGTTTTTTTTAAACGTATTCATCCGATTTTGATCCAGCTCTTTAAAATTGTGTTCAAATAATAAATGTTCATAACTGGAAGTATAAAGACGCTACCATTAAAACAAAAATGTTTTTCTCACTAGAACTTCTTTATGGACTGTATATGCTATAGTCATCCGATTTGGATGAAACTTGACTGAATTGTGTGGTAGATTATAATATTGATCAATAACAAAAAAAGTTTTTCATACTAAGACTTCTTTTAAGAAATATCTTTTGTATGGCAGCTATACTATATATTGGTATTTCTAAAAAACTTGCTGAAATTATGTGAAAGCATAGATAACTTATAAATAAGAGGTTTGGAGACGTTTGCATGAAAAACCCAAAAGTTTTTCTCACTAAAACTAGTTTTTCGACCGATCGTTCCTATGGCAGCTAAATGATTGAATCAGTTAAGAAGCAGTTGCTGGTTTTTGACCTTTGCGGCCTAAAGTAAAAGACAACTATCCATCTACCAACTATGAACAGAGATTACGCCTAATAGACCTCCCATCACTTAAATCCAGAAGCTGGTGAGATTGACTCGATTGTTGCTCTCTTAAGCCTTATAAATTTGTCAGTGCCACCTTGAGCACGGTTTCCCAAAAATAGAGCGAGAAAATGTTCATGTGTTTCACTCTCAAACACACAGTGAGGCATGATTTCGGCAAGCATTCTGTGTGAATTGCTTAGTATATTTGTCCCACAGGGGCTATGGCTGGGGAACTCTGACCTAGTCCCGCCTCGCCTAGTGAACTATGCTCATCGAGACCAGTTCAGTTGCCTGTGCCTTGCTCACAATGAGTACTATCACCTATTTTCTATAGACCACTCTATCTTAGACGTAAACAAGGCCTTAATGTCTCAATTACTCAATATAAACCTTTATTCCACAGCTGGTGCGCACTCTGACCACTATGCTGTGAGTTGGACCATTGCTGTCATTGGCCAATAAATTAGTCCCTACCGGGTCAGAGTTTAGCTTTAGGTGGATTCCATTCTGTCGAACGTGACCGACGTACAAATTAAAAATGAAAAAGTCAAAATAAAACGAATTTTTAATTCAATTTTTAATTTATAATACATTACTTGTCATTCGGAAAGCGACTAATATTGACATTTACGAAATGGGTGCCTGTTAGCTTGAAAAAAGTTGGGAAATATTAAAATCATATTTGTAAAGTGATGAAACCTCGACTTAAACTGTGCGAAATTTGAAAGAAAAAAAACCATTCGTGAATCGAGTTAGTGAAACTGGAATGTTGGTGGATAAACCAACCCGTGTACGTACTCGTCCAGTGGGCTCGACCGTACCCATTGCCAAGTCAGTCGTGGTGGTCGTTTGAACGAAATTGTTTTTCATAAATAAATGACATAAATCAACCTTTCCAATAACAGTTCAACCTTTGAAACAATGCCAAGTCAGCCGTGGTGGTCATTTGACCGAAATTCTTTTTCTTAAATAAATGACATGAACTAACCTTTCCAATAAATGTTCAACCTTTGGAAAATAAATGGAACACCCTGTATAACTCTTAGCAATCACTTTAATTAGTTTAATAGAAGTGAATAGCAATTGAAAATAGGTTTCCAAAATAATGACAAAATTGGAAGCGATTCAAACATGACAAAAACAGAAGTTCATGATCGATCTGCAAAGTATGGCCGATTTGAATGCAAATTTAAATTTTAGTACATAGCTTCTGATTTGCATGTAAAGCGTCCATACTTTTACGGATCGATCCTGAACTTATATCTTATGAAATATATTTGTTATGCACTTCATTTAACAGATAAAACTGAGTACTATAAATTGAGATTTACAAATTTTTAAAAAATAACCCGTTTCTAGGACTTAGGGTCCTTGGAAAATGCTCAAATATGCCATTTTCTGCATTTTTATGTCCATTTTACAGTTACAGTACAGTATCTCTAAAGTCGAATTGAACTTTTGTCCGCCAGCATAAAAACGATGTGTAAACTTACGCCCAGAGGTCCGGAAAGTGTTGTAAAATAACCCTGTTATTTTTATTTTTTGAGTATAAGTGTTTCGGTCAGTGAAAGTGGCTTATTTTTCGAGTGTAAGTGTTTATCTCAGTGAGAAACGCATATATTCATTTTTTTCTGTTGTGTGTTTTTCAATTAGACTTATTATTGTGAGAAAAATATAAGGGTCTTTTAGTAAACAAAGTCTTTGGAACGGACATTTTCAACACTAAATTTCATTATCAGCGATAAGGGCATAAAATTAAAAACCGAAAACTTTAATTTTGGAAAGTATTTTCTTGCCGCCGTTACAGCTTAGTGCTCGCCAGAGATCGTTACAAGATATTTGTAAAGGAAAGGGCTGGAAAATCATATAAGGATCAATGTGAAATCGCAGTTCACAGCTACAGGATCTCCATGGTAATACAAATGCCTAAGAAACTGCTTTTTAAAAACTCAAATAACAACACTCAATCAACAATGCGAATGCATTTAACAGTAATTAAAAAATGGCGCTCACACCCCAAAGAAAAGCGAATTCACGCAAAAATAGGAGTTTTATATATCACACCTTAATATATCACATAACTACACAGCCGTGATAAGGACAATACTCAACCGCGATAAGTACCATGGATGACCTGTGGTAAAGAATATAGTCAAAAATCATAAAGAATGTGTCAAACCACTTTTTATCGCTGAAAAATACCAAAGAGGACCAAAAATAGTAATAATGCCAAATAAACTCTACTCTCAACCAAGGGGAAAATCATCAAAAATCAATGCATAAGCTCAATTCAATGATAAGAGACCTCCATGGACCATGGGAATAAAACCACATAATACTTAAAAAATGCTGTTCAAGACCACAAATGACATCACATAACTACAAAAATATGATTACGACACTACTAAACCGCGATATATACCATGGATGACCACGTTTACACTGACTATTTTTTTTGGCAACAGGCGTCATTCTGCAGCTTAAGAAAATTGTCTCGCTTTAGGCGCCGACACGCGTCGTAAAAAGTGTAATAATAGTAAGTTGAAAGAACAAAATTCAAGCTTATGGGGGCAGCTGGGTGCAGCAGGTACAGTGTGCGCGATCGAGGTTTTTTACTGTTTTTATTGTTGGATTGCTCCCAAACTTAAGTTTCGTGATCACCGCTGGTATAAAACATTGTCCCCAATCACATCTACAAAGTAAAGTATCATTACATAGCTAATAGAGAAATTCCACTTATCTTTGAACATATATTATTTTCAAATTATGTTATTATTCCGGACCTCTGCTTACGCCACATGTTCTCCATTGGGTACATGTCCAAAGAACGTGCTGGCCATTCAAGAATTTTAATTTTCTCTTCACTGAACCACTCACGACTGGCCCTTGAAATCTGTATGGCAGCATTATCTTGATAAAAAATTATATTCCGGGTACGACTCTTGGTCCAAAAATGTTAATTTATCCAATAAGTTTAAGTAACCTTCTGAACTCATGCGACCTGTAATCTTGAAGAAAACGAAGATCAAGCCAAGAATAATGTTAACTTGAATGGGCCAGAAGGTTTCAGTTACTAAGTGTACGAAATTAAGGCGTCTGAGCGCGTTTAACTATCACTATCGGACCCCAATATCCAAGGGCGTAGCCAGCTTTACGAAAAATTGGGGGCAGCTGTGTCTGAACTTTCACCATTAAATAATTAGACCAAGATGCATTTGATATGAAATGAAAAACAATCTTCAAGCGTAAGCAGAGAGTTATAAATGAAAAAGTGAATTTTTCGGGGCAAAATCAATGATTAAATGGGGGGCAGCTGCCCCCCTATTCAAGGGCCAGTCGTGAGTGGTTCACTGAGAAGAATATCAAGCTTTTAGTATGTCCAGCGCGTTCTCTGGACATGAATCCAATTGAAAACATGCGGGCTAATCTTGCACGTCGTGTTTATGCTGGCGGACAAAAGTTCAACTCCACTGAATATTTCCTTATTCTGTATCCTTTTTATTTATTTCTTTTGTAAAAATTAAATTTTAAAAAAATTGAGCAAATATGCATTTAATTTAATTAAAATATTCGATACTGTTGATTTAATTCATTTAAGTCAAGCACGTTTTAACAATTTTAGACAAAAAATATTATAGCACACGTTTTAAACATTTTTTACTGAACAAAATACAGGTGTCTTTAATTAAATTTCGATGAGTGTATATAGTATACCTGCCATAGAAAAGATAGGTCCAAAAATGTCTAAAAAAAACTATGTTTCCAGTGCTATCGGAATTCGTCAGTGTTATTTGCTTCTACCTAATTCTGATAGGTTCGATCCAAATCGGATGCCTATAGCATTTAGTTGGCATAGGAACGATCGGTCGAAAAAGTAGTTCTAGTAAGAAAATCGTTTTTGTTTTTAATGGTAGTCTATGCTTTCCTATTTGTTGAGCTGCAAGCGTATATAAACTTCGGCCGAGACGAAGTTAGCATTCCTCTATTTTTATACCCTGTACCTATTAAAAATGGATAAAAGGGGATCATGAATTTCACTATCACGATTTAGCAATGTCCGTCTGTCTGTTTGCTTCGATCTCAGAGACTATAATAGAAAGAACCACACTTTTCTGAATGTAGGTGTAAAACGTAACCAGATCGAGTTTGTGTCAGATTTGGAAAATTCTCCCTCCTGCATCTTTAAACAGTGGAAAATAGGGATGTCGAAATATCGATATCGAATACTTGTTGAATATATTTTTGGTGTGTATTTTTATAAGATTCGGCCACAAAAAGGGAGATTTTCTGAAGGCATTCTCTTGGATATTACTAGTATTACTGACATTACTAATATCCAAGAGAAAGCCCTTAGGAAACCTTCATTTTTGTCCAAAAACCAAAAAAAAGTATTCATAAAAATATCGTCAAAAGTTATTCGATATCGATATTTCGACAACCCTACTGGAAAAATGTCTCTCTCTCTGTATGAACGCGTTGATCGCAGAGACTAAACTCTAGTGCAATACTACAGCCGCACCTTGATTTTTCAGTGTACGCATAGAAAGAGTAGAGGTAAAAAAACTTTGCGATTACCGTTTGAAAGAGCGTTCAAAATGAGAGAAAATAAGTGACAAACATCAACACTCTAATAATAAAAATAATAATAATATATTATTAACTTTTCAATATAAAAAAACACAAACAAACAATTTTAAATGATCTCGCTATCAAAACAACTATGTTATTCGACTTTTAACTAATCAATAATATCCTCTGGATAGCAAAAGATTCTACCGAATTCTTTTATCGTTTCTAAGATATAAATGAAATATATATATATATTTGTGTAAAGGGATATATGTAAATTAGTTTAACTTAGTCTTATTATACTGTCAAAAAAAAAAAAATTGTTTGTAAAATTAATTTAATTTAATTTAAGTGAAATTGCTGTTGTGACTAGTGCATTAACTTAAGGAACTCCTTGTAGCACTAGGAAGATGAAGAAATAAATAAACCTAAACTCTCAGTGCAAAAATTAACCGTTGTTTCATTTTCGATTTGTGGGCGGTGCACTACTATAGCCGCACTTTATTAAATTAAATAATTTATAAAAAATTGTTAACGAATTAATATATTTTTATTCACTTTAATAATGAGTGTAACCCTCTTTAGCACCAATTAACTCATAGATCCTATTTTGCATACTATCTGTGGGGTTTTTTAAACCTTTAGGGGACAGTTCTTCCCAAGCCTTAATTATTGCCAATTTGAGTTCCTTAGTACTATTGTAGTACTTAGCATAAATCCATCGGACCAGCAACGCCCACAGGTTCTCCATCGGATTCATGTCCGGGGGCACGCGGGCCACTCTTAAAACCGAACATTATAGCCTTCAAGCCGTGTATTGATGCGTTGTTCTGTTGGAAAATAAACTTTTTACACCTTCGGTTGCGAAGAAAAGGCAATAAATTCATTTGCAAAATGTCCACTTATTCTCTCGAGTTCATATGAGTGCTTGGAAATACCAGCTGCAAGCATCCAGACTCGCAGAACGCAGCCCAAACCATCAATGATCCTCCTCCAAAATTGCTCTTAGAAAAGTATAGGGGTTCCTTCCTCAAATCCCTCCAATAGTGCGAAAACCCATCGGGAAAATCCAAATTATACTTTTTCTCATCCGAGAAAATGATCTGGAAAGATGAATTAGTATTTGCATTGCTCTATAAAAACTTTTTACTTTTGTCCAGTCAGTTCCCATGTTATATCTGGCGAATTTCACCCGGGCTTTCTTATGGCGGTCCAGTAACCTTGGTGCCACCATTAATTTTTGTCGCACTATGTTTTCAGACTTCTTAAAAGCCCGTGCAACGGTCCACCGAGACACTTTTAGGTCGCATTCAGCCTTTAATTCGTTAGAGTTCTTTAAAGAATTACTTGCAGCACTTAAATGGTGCGTTTTTTTACTTTTAATCTGCAGTACGTGAAAATGTTTTTTTGGCTGCTGCTTTAACTTCTGATTTAAAAACTCTGTACTCTGTTTTAAAAACTTTTGCAGATGCCGTATTCTTATAGGAGCAGAAGCCGCTCCCGGAGCCCAAGCTACAGCCCAAGGCGACGGCGCCGTAGCCCCCACAGCAGTGGACGGGGCCATAGCCCACACCGAGGTGGACGGGGCCGTAGCCCCCATAGCCATAGCCCACACCGAGGTGGACGGGGCCGTAGCCCTCAACAAAGCCGACGACTCGGGCGAAGCCGCTCCCCACTTAGCGGGAGGGAAGTGCTGGATTTAGTGCAGGGGATGATAGGCATTGTGAGCTCCACCGGAGCAACGGGTTTCTGCTTCTCCGTATGCGTCTCGGCCTGAGGCGCATGTTCCCCCTCCAGTGGGGCTAGGAGTCCAGTTTCGCCAATCGGGCTCGCATGCGTCTCGGCCTGAGGCCTATGATCGCCCTCCACCGGAGCAAGCAGTACACTACGTTCGCCGTCCACCGGAGCATCCAGTACAAATTGAAAGGTCTTACTCTCAGCCTGAGGCCTATCGCCCTCCACAGGAGCAAGCAATCCACTACGTACGCCGTCCACCGGTGCATGCAGTAGAAATTGAAAGATCTTACTCTCAGCCAGCGCCCTCCACCGGAGCATTCACCGCATGAGTCCTATGCTGGCCGTCCACCGGAGCATTCACAGCATGAGGCCTCCCAGCGCCCTCCACCGGAGCATGCAGTAGAAATTGAAAGATCTTACTCTCAGCCAGCGCCCTCCACCGGAGCATGCAGTAGAAATTGCTATATGGGACACACAGCCTGAGGCCTCCCGGCGCCCTCCACCGGTCAGAAGGGCTGAGAAGATTTGCCTCATATGCAATCAGCCGGTGCCGGGCTTCCTGACGGATCACATAAAGAATGTGCATCCAGGGGAGAAATTCCCGTGCCCGAATTGTCGGAAGACGTTTACAACGCAAAGAGGTGCTAGATCGCACATTTGCAAACAAGCTTCCCTATTTAATGACACACTTTAATCGACATGGTAATTATTTGTGGATTCCCTCGTGCCGTCGTCATATCTTTTTATATATTTTTATTTTTGCAGAAGTCGCCGTTGAAATAGTGCCACATTTATTTTATTTTATTGATTTAACTAATCTGTAGAATTATTATTAAGTGCTATAGTAGTGCACCGCTCACAAAACGAAAATGAAACATAAAGGTTAATTTTTGCACTGAGAGTGTTGATGTTTGTCACTTATTATACACTTGAAAAGTGTATTATAATTTTGCCCAGAAGTTTGCAACGCATAGAACGAATCATCGCCGACCACATAAAGTATATATATTCTTGATCAGCATGACGAGCTGAGTCGATTAAGCTTTGTCCGTCCGTCTGTCCGTCTGTCTGTTTCTACGCGAACTAGTCCCTCAGTTTTGGAGCTATCGAGCTGAAACTTTGCACAGAGTCTTCTTTTTACTGCACGCTGCTAATATGTCGGAACCGACCGGATCGGATAACTACTTCTTGTAGCTGCCATACAAATGTTCGTTCGGAAAATGGTTTTTAGTAAGAAAAACTGTTTTGTTCTCAATATTACTGCTCTCAAACACGGTCATGGGTAATATGTCATGTTTTTAAGCTGATCTGCGAAGTTTGGTCGAAGTCGCTAACCGTTGAGACAAGCTATTTCAAGTGTATCAAAACTTCGGTACAGACGAAGTTAGCTTTGCCTTTCTCGTTTTCTCTAATTTTGAACGTAATCGCAAAGTTTTTCTACCTCTACTATATCTATGCGTACACTGAAAAATCAAGGTGCGGCTATAGTATTGCACCAGAGTTTATAAGAGATAGAGCCACAAATTTTAGCATTTTCAATTGTTGGTTCGGTTCAACGTTTTTTAAAACACACCTGTTGGGTTCGCGAGTGTAAATGAGGGGTTCGGTTTGGTTCAATATCGGTTTACATCCCTGATTTTACATTTCCAAACAGATGCTTTATGTGAACTATCACAAATGTTGCCCACGTATAAACGTAGTAGGAGGCAGACCAGCGACAGCGTCGTTGTCTATTTTGGTTTTGGACGCCAGCCGAAAGCGGGCGGAAATGTGCCTTTTCTATATTCTTTTCATTTTGCCTCCCCTGCCCCTTTCCCATTCTGCTGTAACAACTTTGGTTTCCGTTTTTACCTGGGCCGCCGGTGCTACGCAAATATGTACACAAAACCCACACATACGCATACGGCAATGCACCGTTAGGCTAACTGTTAAATGCCAAATGGAGTGCTAAATATTGCCTAGCCTAGTAAAAAGCCTAATAACTACCTTTGCAAGTATGTTTGTGTGAATATGTAAATGGATTGCATTTGCCGCAATGCACGTGCAAAAAACAAAAACTTCACAGACAGACACCCTTTATATCTGGAGCTTGTTGACATTTATCTCATACGTTTTATTTGTGTGTTCTACAAATGGAATTTATTTGAAAATTAGAACAGAGCAATCTGTTAATCCTAAATGAGCGAAAACCACTTGAAATACTTTTCCGGAAGATAGGCGAGCACCGTGTTGGGAAAAATCAATGCACATGTGTGTGTAAGTGAGTATTTTGAACAGAGGGCATGGTGAAGAGGGTGGAGGGAGGGCAAACAGCTGCATGTGCATGCGGGAAATTCGATGACCGAGACTCCTGCTCTTATCTGTGCAACAACAACAACACCACCCAACCGAAGCCAGACCAATTGGTACTTGCAATGACTTTTCTTTTATGAATGAAACTCACACAGCTCTCTCTCTCTCTCGCACTCTCAGACTTACTGCAGGTCTTAGTCGTTGGTTATGTTAACAGCACCCTGTATACCGCTGCTCTGCTGGCAGCTTTTCAACTTTTATTTTGTGGTAGTTTTGCTCACTTTAGTAAAACACTTCACTGCATTTCCCACACACTCTTGTATTGTTTTCGCGTTTTCTTTTTGCTCTTGCCTCCGTTATGGCCGACAGTAAGAAGAACCATGGGCAGAGCAGCAGTGGAGATGACGAATAGGAAAACCAATCCGCAAAAGCCAGACCAACCGAAGTCGAGCAGTTCTCCGTGTTATCCAGCACAATTTTTAGTCCCCGCGCGTAAGCTCGCGTTTTTTATTTTTGTTGGCCAATGTAAATTACATTTTTCATACCAAGTCGAAATTGCTTATACTTAGAGATGTGCAAAGCTCTGTTATCGAATAGAGATGAGCCGTCTGTCGTTAATTGTAACTGTGACTGGCAAAATCGATAGGTAGAGGGACCAGACTTGAAGTATGTTAATTGTAGCAGCTCTCATCTCTAGGCTAATGTTACTAAAATGTTAGGCGGCAAGTTTGAAAATGCTGTACAATAAAATCATACCAAACGGGTTGCTTTCATTTGTAAACAGACTGCCAGCAGAATTGACAACTTATTCCGATGGGTCGGCCAGCTTACGGTGCAGTGTAACAGTTCAACGCAAAAACACCACCCTTGAAACGGTCACATTGCACTGATATATGGAATGTAGATGTCATGGGCAATGCAAATTCTTACCATTGGTTTTAAACAGGGCTTCATCCCGAAACGAATTTCGATTCCAGTTCCGGTACCTACCGAAATTAATGTTTCGGTTAAGGGTTCTATTTCGGTTCTCAATTCATTTCGGTTTTCGGTTTTGATACGGTACCTGGATTTTTATTTCGGTATCGATATAAGTAGTACTTAGTTTTAATACTGATAAAACCAAATTCTGAGATATATCTAAATCATTTTATTCCAGGTTAATAAATCGACAACAATCGACACAACATATGCCTTATAAGTTGATTATACGTTTAGGTTTCTTACAAAAAAAGAGAAACTTGCACTGAGTCTTCTTACACAGACACTGAGACCAGAAACACAAGTTCTCAGTTGGAAAACAAAAAGTGAGTTTGAAAAGAAGCATTTTATAGCGCCTGTCGCATAATTAAATTTATGTCTTAGAGTTGCTGTATCCGCCCACCGCAAATTTCGGTCGGAGTGGCTTGATCATTTTCGCTGGCTACGAAATAACGATGGAATGCATTTTGCGCCGCTTGTGACAAGTGCTTACTTAACCATCATATCAGGAATATGAAGACAAAGGAAAACCAAGTAAAAATAGATGGCTTTACAGGTGACAAAACTTCACACAACAGGCAGGTTCACAATGCGTAATATGCGCTCATAATGTTCCTTATGATGCACAATCTTCCATTTGTATTGATGGACTTTTTGCCAAATTTGTTGTGGGTGTGCTGTCCAATGTAACTGAATTAAAAATCTCGAAGTTTTCCCTAATTGTCGACGAAACAACAGATGTGGCAGTCCGAAAGGCCCTTGTGTAAGTGGCACGCTATTGTCACGCTCTAACAGGTATGATAAAAGACACATTTTTAAGCGTAGTATACACTTCCACCAAAGACTTGCCAAAACAAAAAACTCCATATAAAAAAAAACTCACAAAAATTTTTGTGCCAAAGCCCTTTGGCAGTCTCTTTGGTGGTAGTCCACACTTCCAACAAAAAGGCATCAATTAAATACCGATAAAACACTAGATCCGTATTTTCTGTACTGTTATCGATAGCTCCCTGAATAATTAATTTTAATTATTTCAACAGGTATCGCACATTGTCGATACACAAATATGCGTCGTCGGGTGAAATTTGAATAATTTTCCCATCAATGATTGAGCGCAATTTTCAAAGCAAGCTGCAAAACACCGTGAGACTTCAATCAAATTTAAACTGGGTAATAATTATAAATTTAATCATTACTAAATTGTCATATTTGCTCATCAGGGCCGTGAAGAACGCATGTTAATCATTTGTACTCACCGATTGTGAAACTTATAATTTAAAATCAAACCAAATACAACGCTCTAGGCAATGCGACCATATTACTGCACACATCTTACAATCTGGTCACACTGTCACAAAACAAAAGAATTGTCACTTTTGGTATTATTGTTTTGGCAGTTCTTTGGTGGAAGTGTATACTACGCTTTAACACTGATTGAGTTAGAAAAATGTGATGCAGAGTCGATTTATAAGGCAGTAAAATCATTTCTTTTAACAAATGGCATACCCCTCAAAAATTTAATTGGTCTTGCAACTGAACTATGGCTGGAAGTTTAAATACCCTTAAAACCAAGCTAAGCGGGGACACAAACTTGTTTTATTTGAAATGCACTTGCCATTCCCTACACCTTTGCTCGGGCTACGCATGCCAAAAATTGCCATCAAGCATTGAATTGCTTTGCCAAAATTTATATTCATATTTTGCGTGGAGCCCGAAAAGGACTCAGGAATTAAAAGAGTTCCAAGAATACTGCGAAGTAAAACCGCACAAAATTTTGGGAATAGCAATGACAAGATGGCTGTCCTTAGAAAAAGTTATTGGGCGAATGCTTGAGCAGTGGGATGCTCTCCAATTATTTTTCTTAGATCAGACCCTAGAAGTCAACAATATTAAGCCAAAAGAAATAGTCAATTTAATGATTAAACCTGAAATTAAAAGTTATTTGTACTTTTTTAAAATATATTCTGAAAATTACACAAGTTTACAAAAAAAGGCCAACTTTTGCAACAGAGAAATTAGCAATCGTTCCGTATGTATTTTTGGCCGCTGAACTCAAATAAATTGTCCGTTTTCTCCCAGCACGTCAGGTTTACGAGATATTCGCATAAACGTGTGTTGTTTTAAATCATTATTTGTTTGATATTTGTTTATTGCTTTCTATTGGTTTTGTAAACTTCTCATTTTCGCCATCAGACGTTGAGTTTTAAGCACGGTACGGAGTACTCCAAACTGTTTGGCCGCACAAAAAAGTCAATTATTGCTCGTGTGGAACCTAAAAACAAATTAGTGTGCTGAGATTGCCAAAAAATGCCAAAAACGTCATAAAATGCCAAATTTGGGATTTTAAAGTTAATCTAACACGGTTGTTTATAAAAATTAATTAGAATTTAAAATCATCAATAAAAAAATGTAGATGCGGATAGTTAAGGTTGTAGTCAGGGGGCACCTCTCCCCCACAAATCGTGTTGGAAGAGAAATGAGGATGCCAGAGGCAACCATCAATGTCGGCAAGGGGGAAATATGGGAAGATTTACCAGCGCTATGAGTATTCATATAATGCGAAGACAGATTGTAAGATCTAATGTACTTCACACAGAATGGTATATTCAATAGATACGTTAAAGTCACGGTACCCTGTACGCACTGAAAAGTGCATACGAATCAATGAGCCTGGCTGGTGGCCGACTAGCACCCCCAGAAGACCGGAGTCTCCCAGATACCCATTTGAAAAGCAAACTTTCGGACATGACAATTCCATATGATACAGAACTCCACGTCGAGACTCGATTTAAAACTCAGCAAACCCCAGGCTTGGTTCAGAGGATAAGGACTGGGGTCGGCATAGTTGTCTCGCCCGTTATGACGAGGGACGTCATCTTGCCCATTTCGGGACGAACGTTCCCACAACTGTTCGAGACAAATCTTTCATATGAGCGCCAGCAGTTTTATTTGCCACTTTGAGTTGACGCCAAAACGAAACATCCTTTCCAGCCGCAATACGAATCTGGCGTCGTGCAAGACCAATCAAAAATGTAATAAATTTTCATAAAAAATTTTAAAAACTTTTACTGTTGTTGCTTTTATTCCGGACATGATTGTTGCAGATCTTTGTCGACTGCTGCTGGAGGCTTTCCATGTCAATGCAGCAAAATTATATACTAATTGGTGAGGTTCCAAATACTTTTCTTTTCCTCTACTGCATAAATCAGGGCAATTTGACCCTTCTTTCTGACATTTTTTTGCTTCTGAGCGTCAAAATAAATAAATTTAATTACTTTGGGCGCCCAAAAAAGGCTCGAACAGCTGGAAATACAATCCACAAATTCAGAGTTCAACGTTCGAGTTCGATGTTCGTGTGGATTGACGTTTCGTTTCTCTGCGTACACTGCGTAAAACGTTTGACGTCAAACGTTTTGCGTGTGGTTTTACAACGTTTTTTATACCCGTTACTCGTAGAGTAAAAAGGGTATACTAAAGTCGTGCAAATGTATGTAACAGGCAGAAGGAATCATTTCCGACCATATAAAGTATATATATTCTTGATCAGCATCAACAGCCAAGTCGATATAGACATGTCCGTCTGTCCGTCCGTCCGTCTGTATGAACACCTAGATCTCAGAGATGGTAAGAGATGGAGGTTTGACATGTACGGGACAAATGCTTCTTTTATCTGCACGCAGATCAAGCTTGTTTCAAGTTTTGGCCACGCCCCCTCCCGACCCCGCAATTTGGAAAAAACTTTATATCTCCCACAGTTAGACGATTTGTACTTTCTAAAGATAGTTAGTAATTAGCAAAATGAATCGTTTTGCCGAAGAAATTATAAAGATAGGATGAACGGTTCTCAAGTTATGAGAAAAGTGAACCAAGCCCCTCCCCCGCTACCACCCCTCCCACCTTTAAAAAATGTTGCATACTTTTCGGATGGTCACCCTAAAGCACGGTACGGAGTACTCAAACTGTTTGGGCGCACAAAAAAGTCATTTATTGCGCGTGTGGAACCTAAAAACATATTAGTGTGCTGAGATAGCCCAAAAATGCCAAAAACGTAAAAAAAAAATGCCAAATTTGGGATTTTTAATTTAATTTTACACGGTTGTTTATAAAAATTAATTAGAATTTTAAATCATCAATATAAAAATGCAGATTTTGAAATACGGATAGTTAAGGATGTAGCCGGGGCACCTCTCCCGCACAAATCGTGTTGGAAGAGAGATGAGGATGCCAGAAGCAACCATCAATGTCTCAGCTGCCTTATTTTCGGCAAGGGGGAAATATGGGAAGATTTTTATATAGTGCGAAGACAGATTGTAAGATCTAATGCACTTCACGCAGAATGGCATGTTCAATAGATACGTTTAAGTCACGGTACCCTGTACGCACTGAAAGTGCAGACGAATCAATGAGCCTGGCTGGTGGCCGACTAGCGCCCCCAGGGAGACCGGAGTCTCCCAGATAGCCATTTGAAAAGCAAACTTTCGGACATGACAATTCCATATGATATAGAAGTCCACGTCCAGACTCAATTTAAAACCCCGCAAGCCCCAGGCTTGGTTCAGAGGATAAGGACTGGGGTCGGCATAGTTGTCACGCCCGTTATGACGAGGGACGTCATCTTGCCCATTTCGGGACAAACGTTCCCACAACTTTTCGAGACAAATCTTTCATTTGAGCGCCAGCAGTTTTATTTGTCACTTTGAGTTGACGCCAAAACGAAACATCCTTTCCAGCCGCAATACGAATCTGGTGTCGTGCAAGACCAATCAAAAATGTAATAAATTTTCATAAAAAATTTTAAAAACTTTTACTGTTGTTGCTTTTATTCCGGACATGATTGTTGCAGATCTTAGTCGACTGCTGCTGGAGGCTTTCCATGTCAATGCAGCAAAATTATATTTATTGGTGAAGTTCCAAATACTTATCTTTACCTCTACGGTATTAATCAGCGCAATTTTACCCTTCTTTTCTGACTTTATGTTTGCTTCTGAGCGTCAAAATAAATAAATTTAATTACTTTGGGCGCCCAAAAAAGGCTCGAACAGCTGGAAATACAATCCACAAATTTAGTGTTCGACGTTCGAGTTCGATGTTCGTGTGGATTGACGTTTCGTGTCTCTGCGTACACACCGTAAAACGTTTGACGTCAAACGTTTTGCGTGTACGGGGATTTTACAACGTTTTTTTATATGGAGTTTTTCGTTTGCGAGCGCTTTTTGAGGTACTCCGTACCGTGCTTAAGGAACGCAGGAACACTGTTAAACATGTTTTTTCATGAGTAAAGCCTCATACGGAGTACGACGAAAAATTCGTTTCGATACAGTATTTCACATAAATAGAAACACTTTCTAACAGCACATGAGCATCAAAGCAAAGCCAAGGTGTTTCTAATTATATAAGATACTGTATCGAACCTATTTTTTCGTCGTACTCCGTATGGGGCTTAAGGGGTATATCGAAGTCGTTTAGAGCCGACTTTAACTTACGCTCTCGTTTTATAAGGAGTTTTTCGTTTGCGAGCGCTTTTCTGAGTACTCCGTACCGTACTTTAAATTAAAATCAAAACTTTTTATGCTTTTAAGGTACACAGAGTATATTTAGTTTGCGTAAAAGTATGTAATAGAGAGAAGGAATCATTTTCGACCCTATAAAGTATATATATATATTCTTGAGCCAAGTCTTGAATCCGTGTAAACAAACAGATCTCAGAGATACTACAAATCATTTTGTAGTAATTGTGAATATGCAGTTTTAAAGAAGTTTTATAAAGTGGCTGCATAAGAATACATATATTTTGAACTACGTTCCATTTGCATGTTTTTAGGCGGAGTTAAGAAACTCTGAATGTAAAATTAAAAGGTTCGGTTGCGGACAAATCAGCTGAGACTCGGCAGCCCTTGCCTGACCTATTTATGATTAAGCTATGTATTAGTTGGAATCTGACCCTTAAAACCCTTTAGTTTTTATGAACACTTCATTTGAATTATTAGTGCCTACTTAAGCACAATTATATTTTCTCAGAATTCGCTTTGATTGAGCTTCCAGTTGAATTTCCATCTGCTATATAAGCCAGCTGCACTCGCTCTACTAAGTCAGAAGATCATTTTGAGAAGCTTGCTACTTGGTGAAAATGAATTTCAAGTATTGTGTAAGTTTATACTTCGAAGAGAACCGTAAATATGTTTACTAATTTGAATTAATCTCCCACTGTCTCCCTCTCTGTTACTTCATTAGATCATGTTGCTTTCGATGCTGCTCGCTGGAGTTGCAGCAGGTAATGCGCGTCATCCAAAAATAACAACCCCTCGGCCCTGCGCTGGAGTGTGTGGTGCTCCCTAATAGCAGTAGTTGCGATTTCCCTTCCGGTTGGAGCTTTTTCATGCTGTTTGCTAAAACAATTAAACTCACATGATGTATACAAATAATTTATGTTTCTGTTTATTTGGTTTTTTGTGGAAAACATTGGTAACATTGGTCGGACAGGTGAGGTTGTTTGATATAAGGCAAATATGCCGGAATGTTATTGTACATCTGCTTGACAATTATTGTAAGGTCCATGTTAGATCACGAAATCTTTTAATATTTCCTATTCACCATAAATTTTAATTAATTTTTTTTGGCATGAGCCGGCTGAAATTTTGTCCATCCAGATGATTTCAGGGGGTGTTCCCATGTCAAGGCTGTTTTTGGAAGAGTTTTATCAATTCTGTCTTTTTTTTATTATGCTACAAACAGATAAACAGATAAGTTCTCGGCCATCAGAGTGGAGATCCCAAAGAGAGGTATATGGGGGGGCGGTCGCGCTTCCAAGTCTCTAACGAAAACCAAAAACGGGGCTATAATCAGTATGGATGTTATTCTGGTCTGACCCTCGAATAAAATTATTAAAATTATAAGGTATATGGGTAATTATTTCTGAAGTGGGCAACCTTTTTATAGTCTCCAAACATTTTAATTTTTTTGACAGGCTTTAATCGCATTTTTCCACGATTTTTAATAGCTTTTTTCAGAATTTTACCATTGAGGGATGCAGAGATATAGTGATTGTTATTTTTTGTTAAAGTTTCTTATTGCTAAATATTTGATGGGTCTAAAAATAAATAAAAACAAAAAATATTATGTTTCCTTTACTTTGTGATAAAAATATTCGCAATTAATAAAAAAAAATTAAATCGCGATTTAAAAAAAAAACGGCCATTTGAGATTTTTCAAAAAACACTTCCGTCTTATTAACAGTCCAGAATGCAAGCTAGATGTACCACTACAACTATTCCAATCATTAAAAATACAAAAAATATTTTTTTCGACTTTTGGCCAGCGTTTTTGGGATTTTGGACCATAGTCCGATGGTGCTGTGTACAACTATTCATCCTTGTGCACAGCGATAGAAGAAAATTTACTGGACTTTCCAGAAAATACCTATCTGCCAGGCATCTCCGATAAAGTACCGTACGTCATTGTCGCTGATGATGCGTTTAGGCTAACTACCCGAACAATGAAGCCACATCGCCAAAGAACATCAGACACAAAAATAATATGTAATTACCGATTAAGTCGTGCCAGACGTGTTGTTGAGAACGCGTTTGGGATATTGACCAACAAATTCCGAGTGCTAATGACATCGATAGACTTAAGTGTTGAAGAGGTTCAAGCAATTGCATTAGCAGTCTGTGTTCTGCACAATTTTATTATTCGCGAGGAACTCCGACTTCTGCAAAATCTAGTGGACCATGAAGATATCGATACCGTGGTCTTCAGAGAGGGCGAGTGGAGCCAAAACGAACGCCTAATCGGCTTGGAGGCAGGTGGAAACCGTGCTGCCCTAGCATCAATGCAAGTGCGCGATAAATTTACCCAACACATCAACGTGCAAGGTTCAGTTCCCTGGCAGCAGGAGGAGATAAGGATTTAACTTATAAAAATTCGAATTTATTCCATTTATTTATCTATATTTAATCAAATATTTGCAACTTATTCTAATATGATTAATAATATTTAATAGAATACATGTATGCAATCATTTTTGCAAATAACTCTTCTTGGCGCTCCTCGGGAACCGTGGCTGCTTGCGACTTAATAAATTCGCCAAAAGAATTGACGCTTGCGGAATATTCGTTCGCAGGTGTGTTCAAAGCCAATATGGCCTTCTCCAACACCTCGGCCAGCTTGTCGCTTGGCAAATTTTCTTCATTCCGTTTTGCATTCGGCTGCTCCTCTGAAACGACTCCCTGTCACGTTCGTTGGCCACCTGTAAAAAAGTCAATTAACTTCTACAACATACTATGATGCTCAAGCCCTTATCAATCCGTCCAAAAAGAAGTCGGTGAAACAAATATGGGAGTCTCCCATTTCTTTGACCCCCACTCTGATGGCCAAGAACTTATCTGTTTATCTGTTTGTAGCATAATAAAAAAACAGAATTGGAAAAAACTCTCGTCCAAAAACAGCCTCGACATGGAGAATGCCGCCTGAAATCATCTGGATGGCAAAGTTACAGCCTGCTCATCCCGAAAAAATTAATTAAAATTTATGGTGTATACGAAATATTAAAAGACTACGTGATCTAACATAGACCTTACATTAATTATCTAGCAGATGTACAATAACATTCAGGCATATTTGCCTTATATCAAACAACCTCACCTGTCCGACCAATGTTACCCCTGTTTTCCACAAAAAACCAAATAAGCAGAAACGAAAATAATTTGTGTACATCATGAGAGTTTAATTGTTTTAGCAAACAGCATGAAGAAACTCCAACCGAAAGGGAAATCGCAACTACTGCTATTAGGGGAACACCACACCTCCAGCAGGGCCGAGGGGGTTGTTATTTTTGGATGACGCGATTACCTGCTGCAACTCCAGCGAGCAGCATCGAAAGCAACATGATCTAATGAAGTAACAGAGAGGAGACAGGAGATTAATTCAAATTAGTAAACTTATTTACGGTTCTCTTCGACAATATACTTACACAATACTTGAAATTCATTTTCACCAAGGAGCAAGCTTCTCAAAATGATCTTCTGACTTAGTAGAGCGAGTGCAGCTGGCTTATATAGCAGATGGAAATCTAAGTGGAAGCTTAATCAAAGCGAATTCCAAGAAAAATAATCGTGCTTAACTAAGCACTGATAATTCGTATGAAATGTTATTAATAAGAATAGGCATAGAATAAGTCGACACTGGAAAAGTTTTTATACCCTTACAAACCTTTGTTTTAGACATAAAAACATTTTTACAGTATAGCCAAATTCACATATATAACTCTTACTAATCAACCCGCATTCAACTTATTTCCAAATTTGCCAACAATTATTTTCAGAAAGCAAAGCACGGCATTGCAGTGTCTTTTTTTAAAACTAAAATTTATTATTATTATTATTATTATTTATTTAACATTTATTTTGTTATACCCTGTTCCCATTAAAAATGGGAAAAAGGGGATCATGAAGTTGTGCAAATGTATGTAACAGCCAGAAGGAAGCACCTCCGACCCCATAAAGTATATATATTCTTGATCAGCATCAACAGCCGAGTCGATTTAGACATGTCCGTCTGTCCGACTGTAACAGATAGAGCCACAATTTTTGGCATGTATGTAGGTGTATACTGTACCCACATCGAGTTGGTTTCAAATTTGGAAAATTCCACCTCCTCCATCTTTTAGCAGCGAAAAACTGTCTCTCTCTCTGATCTCAGATACTATAAGAGGTAGAGCCACAAATTTTTGCATGTATGTAGGTGTATACTGTACCCAGATCAAGTTTGCTCCAGATTTGCCAAATTCCTCCTCCTCCTTCTTCTAACCGCGAAAAACTGTTAGAGCTACAATTTTTAGCTTGAACCTTGTGACTTAATATATATTCAGTAAGGCCAATCAATATCTGTCTTTTCTGAATACCACTACAGCAAAAACCACCGAAGATATGCAAGTGCGCCTCCCCATTTATTTAAATAAATTTTAAAAAAATAAAAATAAAAATTAAAAAACAATTAAATAAAATTAAAATAAAAATAAAAATATTCAGGAAAAGACAATTGGACCTTACTCAATTGGGACTTGGGACAGGGTATTTTGCTGTCGGGGCACTCGACCGCAACACTCTCACTTGTTTTAAGTTCAGTTTCCGACTAATAGCTTAATCACAACAAGTGAAAAAGTCGTTCAAGCCCGACTTTAACATACTTTGTACCCGCTGTGCTCATCTCTAAGTTTTTTTTCTCTCTTTTTCTCTCTCTCTCTTTGATGAATGCAATGCGGTCTTGGTTGCGGATGCGGGGGAGGGGGGCTTCTTTACACTTTTTATACCATGTACCCATTAAAAATGGGTAAAAGGGGATCATGAAGTTGCGCCAATGTATGTAACAGGGGGACGGAAATATTTCCGACCCTATCTATATATATACTAGCAAATAACCCGACGCGCTTCGCTGCGCCTTCAACAGTATAGAACCAAACAATATTAGATATAATAATACCCCGTAGAACCCAGAAATCGAACTTTGCTGATGGGTTTTCCCTCCAACTCCCACCCCCATCCCACCCACTCTACACCCAATTCCACTCCACCTACTTCCTCCAGTTCCCACTCACTTCCCAACCACTTCCCGCCCACGTCCCGCCCACATCCCATCCACTTCCCACCCACATCCCACCCACTTCCCATCTCGACTCCACCTACACCCCTCCCACTTCCCTCCACATTCCACCTACTTCACAACCACTTACCACCCACTTTCTACCAACTTCCAAATTAACTAACCACCCATATCCCATTCACTTCCCAGTGGACATACCGACGTTATTTCCAAAATCAGAAAATGAAAACACAAATGAAATCCCATTTTGACCTTACAAACCGAGTTTCAAGTCAATAGGATGAAAATAGTTATCTTGCATATAGAATTTTCCGGGAATTTTCCGACCATTGGTTCAAATTTTCCAACATCGGAAAATCACATTTCAAACTATTTCGTATTCTATCCTTATAAACCGATTTTGAAGCCAATCGGATGAAAAATAGTTTTTTTCATGCAGAATTTTCCGGCCATTTTCCTCGTGGGCGGATTTTCCAAAATCGGAAAATCACATTTCAAACTATTTCGTATTCTGTCCTTACAAACCGAGTTGCAAGCCAATCGGATGAAAAATAGTTTTTTCCATGCAAAATTTTCCAGGATTTCCCGACCGTTGGGTAAAATTTTAACATCGGAAAATCACATTTAAAACTATTTCGTATTCTGTCCTTACAAACCGAGTTTCAAGCCAATAGGATGAAAAATAGTTTTTTGCATGCAGAATTTTCCGGCCATTTTCCTCGTGGGCGGATTTTCCAAAATCGGGAAAACACGTGTCGAATTATTTCGCGTACTATGCTTACAAACTAAATTTAAAGTCGGAAAAGCGTCGCAGAAGTTTGTAAGGGAAAAATTTGTATTTTTCGTCCGATTGACTTGAAACTCGGTTTGTAAGGTCAAAATGAGAATTCATTTGTGTTTTCATTTTCCGATGTTGGAAATTCCGCCGGGATGCCCACTGGGAATGGCTTGGGAAGTGGATGGGATGTGGGTGGTTAATTGTTTTGGAAGTGGTGGGATGTGGGCGGGAAGTGAGTGGTATGTAGGTGGGATTTGGGAGGGATGTAGATGGGATGTAGATAGAATGTAGATGGTATGTAGGTGGAAAGTGGGTGGTATGTGGGTGGCAAGTTGGTTGGAATTGGGTGGAGAGTGTGTGGGATGTGGATGGGAAGTAGGTGTGCATTGGTTGTATACTGTTGAAGGCGCAGCGAAGCGCGACGGGTTATTGCTAGTAAAGTATATATATTCTTGATCACCATCAACAGCCGAGTTGATATAGCCATGTCCGTCCGTCCGCGCCCCGTTCGTCCGTATGAACAAACAGATCTCAGAGATTGTAAGAGATAGAGGTTTGACATGTACGGGACAAATGCTTCTTATACTTGCAGGCAGATCGAATTTTTTGTCAATTTTTGCCACGCACCTCCCTTTTAGGCGTGTCCGTCTCGTCCGTCCGTCTGTCCGTCTGTCTGTATGAACGCGTCGATCTCAGAGACTATAAGATATAGAGACCCAAATTTTTGCATGAACATTGGTGTATACCGTACCCCGATCGAATTTGTTTCAGATTTGCAAAATTTCCCCCCTCCCCCCTTTAACCGCAAAAACTTTTTTATCTGAGACCGTATATCTATCTGTTCTGAAAAGCGCAACATGATCCAATCAAAAACGCCAAAGTTATTTACTAAACAAAGTTGGATTTGTTGGTTTCTATATTAAATAAAATGTCAATAAAATTTGCAAATAAACTCAAATCTAAAGTTGGTTATGGGGGTGACATTTTACACAAAAGGCATGCAAAAATCAGGGGTGCGTAATCTTACGGCTCAGGTTTTGCTCCCTACTATATACAAAGTCAGTGCATCTGAAGTACTGAGATAGTAAGGAGAAACGCGGAACCCGAAGGCTGGCGCGTGACGTCACCCAAACGGTTAACGGTTACAACAACCCCTGAGTTTCTGGACGTTTCTTAAGACAAACGAAACGGAACCATCAGGTTTTGGCATGCCTTATGACGTGCCAAGTTGGCATGAAAAATGGACTTCTGTCATGCATCCAAGTCCGACTGGGTATTTGCGCGTTTGTGTATATGTGTGTGTGTGTGTTTGAGTATGTGTGCGTGTCTGTCAATTGTACAGGGTATATTGAAGTCGGGCTACTCGACTGCAACGATCTTACTTGTTTTTTCATGGACCCTCAAAGTTTTTGAAATTGGGTGTGACAACAAAAACAAGGTGTGATTAGTTTAGGGCAAACAGCTCATTCAGTTTTGGTGATATCTGCAAACTGTCTTCAGCAGAGTTGTAGCTAACAGTCCGAAGACCAAATTCTTTACACAAAGGTTTTTAAAAAATTCATTTTTTCCGGGAGTATTTCTTAAAAAACTTATTTTCAAAAACGTAGTTTCTTACTTTTTCGAGTATAACTTTAAAAAAATCAGAGCTTTTCGCATACTTTCTTTGGCAAAAGAGAAGCTTTTAGGATACCAAACAACTCTTCTGAACAAGGTTTTACAATCTTAGCACTTCTACATCCTCTAAAGCGGCCCCAAAATTGTGTATTTCCAATTTTCTTCTTCTTAATTGGCCATTACAACCGTTCGACGGTCTGGGCCTCTGCAAGTAATGCTCTCCAGTCGCTTCTGCTCCGTGCGAGCTGGGACCAGTTGGTCATACCAAGCGTGGCAATGTCTGCCCGCACCTGGTCGTCCCATCTTAGTCGAGGTCTCCCCTGCTTGCCTCTTCCTCCATAGTCAGCCGCCTTCGAATAATAAGCTTTCCTTACTGGAGCTTCTTCGTCCATCCTGGTGACATGTCCTAACCAGCGTAGCCGCTGTTGCTTTATGCGCTTGACCAGACAGGTGTCCCCATAGAGCTCATACAGTTCGTCATTATTTCGAATGCGGAAATCATCGCCAACTTTTAAAGGTCCATAAATCCTCCGAAGAATTTTTCGTTCAAACACGCCAACCGCCGCTTCATCCGCTGCTGTCATTGTCCATGCTTCTGCGCCGTATTGCAGGACGGGGATGATAAGCGACTTGTATAGGGCTAATTTTGTTCTTCGCTTGAGGTCTCTGTCTTTTGTTCTTTTGTTTTTTTTGTTTTGTTTTTTTTTTTTTTTTGTTTTCTGTTTTTTTTTTTTTCGGTGTTTTTCTTGTTTCCAAGGTAAACAAAATCCTCTACAACTTTAAAGTTTTATTCTCCCATTGTAACAGATTGTTACAAGACGCAAGGACTTTTTGTCCGCGTATACTAGGTATTTCGTCTTGTCCTCATTTATTGCTAAACCCATTAACTCAGACTGCTTAATCTCTGAAAAAGCCCTGCTTACCGCCCGTTCGTTTTTGCCGATAATGCAACACTCAATATGGGCATATCGGATTTATAAATAAAGGCGCCCGTTCTGTTGGCATGTGGGCACCGGCGCAGTATATTTTCCATCAGTAAATTGAACAAGTGAGAAAGTCGGTCAAGCCCGACTATAACATACTCTGTACCTTGAGTCCGACCTGTATGCAATGCTGCTGCTGCGCTCATCACTAAGTTTTTCTCTCTCTCTCCCTCCCTCTCTCTCTCTCTCTCTCTCTCTTTTTCTAAGAATGTGCAGCGTTGGTTGTGCATGGGTGGGAGGGGGGTGGAGGAGGTGATTCACTTATTTGCTCATAACTTGAGAAACGCTCATCCGATCTTTATCATTTCTTCAGCAAATTTATACATATTGCTAATGACTAACTATCTCTAGAAGGAACAAACCCTCTATCTAATGCTGTTGCGAGCTCATCACTGAGAGCAGTCGTGTGTAAAATCAGCTTAGTGAAAAGTGTGTTATTTATAAACCTCATAGACAAATCCACAAAGTGGTACAAACGCGTCTGAACATATGCAAATACAAATGTATTGTTCAGACCTCACAGAGAAGCCTGTTTTTGTGCCTAATTTTTATTTTTTGTTTGGGCGCTCCGCTGGCCACCAAAGTTCACAATAACAACATAAGTGCAGTTACCGGTGTTCCGCAGATTTGACGCGTGTGTGTGTGTGGGAGAGTGCAACTGCTGAGTCGGCAAAGCAGTGCACACCCCCTGCACTGTAACAAGCGCAGCAGGCACTAATAGGGCATTTGCCAGCATTACAGCAGAAGCCCTGGTGGTGGAGTGAGTAGCTTGGCTAACTCTTACTGAAGAGGTCGCAGGTTCGAATCCTACGGAGGTCAGAATTATTTTTTATTTTTTTTGCTATTTATTTTTTTTTACTTTGTAATTAATAAATAAATCGTAAAATTATAAAGGAGTCTGTATTGTGCTCAAGGCTGTTGGGAAGAAAGGAGCAAAAGACAAAAAACCCACCACCAAAAAACACCCGCCTCAGCGGTGCCCAAATAATAACGAGGCTCTGGTGACCGAAACGGAGCGGTATACCTCCCACCGGTTAAACGCCAAGGGAAACTTTAGGCCATCGAGGGACTCCCCATACAGCATACAGCATAGGGCTGAGCAGTAGGCACCCTGGAGTCCCAAGACCGGGAGCCTTCTTGCGGCGCTCGGCGCTGCCGAGATCTCCACCGCTGCAATTTTCCACGCCTAGTAGCAAATGGGTCAACACACCCCAAAACGTGCATCAGGGCCAACACGATGAGCCAGACCTGACCATCGGGACCTTAAAAGATACTATTGATGGTATCGGAGCCACTTTGGATGGTCTTAGTACTCTTTTTAAGGGCCAAAAGGTTATAAACCAACTTATGCGAGATGAGCTAAACAAAGTGATCAGTCTTCAAAAAGCAGCAGCCAAGTTTTGTAATATGGAAACTGCGTCCACAAACGTCGAATCGCAAACTACACCCTCGATTAGTGGCTCGACTAGGGTTGTTGCGCATTTAGTGACGATGGGAGCTCCTGTAGGTACCCCAAAACGCCTCCGAGACTCGCCAACCGCCAAAAAGTCATCCCCAAAGAGAGCTAAAGGTACAAAAAGTGGCCTCCAACAACAACAGCAGAAACAGTCACTAAGAGCTGAGCAGCCCGACGAGTGTCCATCTGGTATGGAGAATATTGGGTCAACTCAAGAAAACGATCCGAAACGTGGTTGGACAAAGATCCAAAATAGAAGAAAGAAAAAGCCAATCTTCACCTCGAAGCCGGATGCAGTCGTGGTCAAAACAAGCGAAAAGTGCACTTTCGCCGACGTTTTAAAGATTGTTAAATCAGACCCATCATTAAAAGAGGTCAGTGGTATGGTGAGTGGAATAAGGAAGACAGCAGGAGGCGACCTGCTTTTCCGCCTTGAAAAGGAAGCACAGTCAAACACGGCTAAGCTCCAGACAGCCATTGAACAGGCAATGGGCGGCAAGGCAGTAGTCAAGACTCTTAAGGATAAAGAAGGGCTTGAGATTCGAGACATCGATGAAGACACAACAAAGGAGGAAATCTGCGCAGCCATAAACTTGGTACTGGTGGACCAGCAGATAGTTGTCGACGATGTTATTTCCCTCCGGGAGGCATATGGCGGAACACAGATAGCAGTGCTGTCACTGGCAAAGGACCAGGCGACACAGTTATTCAAGGTTGGCAAAGTTCGAATCGGCTGGGTCCAATGCAGAGTGAGGGCTAAACCGCAATTGAAAAAATGCTTTAAATGCCTGGACTTTGGGCACATATCTATCAACTGCAAAAGCGAGAGCAACTGCAATGGTGGCTGCTTTAAATGTGGCGATATTGAGCACCAAGCTAAGCAGTGCACAAAAGATCCAAACTGCATTTTGTGTATTAGGAGAGGCCGAAAGGCCATCAAGCACTACACGGGTAGCTATAGATGTCCTGTATACCAAGAGGCCCTAGCTAAGTTGACAGGATGAATTTTCTACAGCTCAACCTTAACCACTGTATAGCGGCCCAGGCCCTCCTAGAACACACTACCAAGGAGCATAATATTCACCTGGCAATACTGAGCGAACCACACCACAGACAGACCGAATGTACAAGAACATGGGCAGCTGACACAACTGGAAAAGCGGCTCTATGGCTATGCGGGAATTCAGCTTTTTGTCTGGATGAGGTGAAATGTTTTTCTGGATTCGTACGAGCTAAGTTTGGGAGCCTGTGGGTCTATAGCTGTTACCTAGCTCCGAGCCTGCACATAGACGAGTTTGTCTACGCACTGACAGCTATATCAAATGACGCCAGGAGCCGTAACAGAGTTGTTATTGCAGGTGATTTTAACGCCTGGGCCGAGGAATGGGGCTGCTCAACGACGAACCCTAGAGGACGTGCACTACTGGAGATATTCGCCTCCCTGAATATAGCGCTACTAAATGTCGGCTCCCAACATACTTTTAGCAGAGCAGGACATGGCTCAATCATTGACCTTACGTTCGCGAGCGAATCATTGTATAATGGAGCCCAGTGGAAAATCGGCAATATATATACTGCTAGTGACCACGAGGCCATTTTATGTTCAATTGGCTGTCGTGCAGACGTAAGACCTACAAAACCAATGAGGGAAAAGGAGTACCGGATCGAAACATTTAATCCCCCCGTGTTCGCAGATGCTCTGGTACCTTTTACTTCTAGCGGAACAGCAGAAGAAAGAGCGCAACAGACCGCCTCACGTTTGGAAAGGGCCTGTGACGCTAGCATGGCTAGACGAAAGCCTTATAGACGGCATGAACCTACCTATTGGTGGACCGAGCGTATTGCCGATGCCCGACGTGCGTGCCTCCACGCCAGGAGGCTCTACCAGCGCTCACGTGGAAGAGAGAGCTTTTCATCCAGACAGGCAGACTACCAGTCGGCTAGAAAGATGCTGAAAGACGAGATCCGAGCGAGTAAGCGGGAGTGCTTCCTTCAATTGTGTGACTCCGCCGACCATGACCCTTGGGGGCAGGCTTACAAAATAGTCGTTAAACGACTCTATGCCAATAAACAGGCCACACCAAGCGACCCGTGTGAGCTTAAAAAGATTGTCGAAAACCTCTTTCCGACTCGCGTGCCTGAATCACCAGTGCGACCTTGTGCCTTCGATCCAAATACAATAGAAGCTATCACAGACACAGAAATACTAGCGGCGGCCGTGAACCTTCAGCCTAATAAGGCACCTGGCCCGGATGGTGTCCCTAACCGTGCTCTGAAGCTGGCCATGACATTGTATCCCGCAGAGTTTGCGAACATATTCAACGCGTGCCTCCGAGAAGGCATTTTTCCATCCATCTGGAAGAAACAGATACTGGTACTCCTTCCTAAGCCAAGAGGTCAACCAAGCGATGCACCGTCCTATAGACCTATCTGCCTCCTAGATACGGTTGGTAAGGTACTGGAGAAGCTATTAAGTCAAAGACTCGACGAGGCCATCAGTGCAGCTGGTGGGCTTTCGCCAAACCAGTTCGGGTTTAGAAAGGCAAAGTCAACGGTGGATGCGATTGACAAAGTGGTCACAATTGCACGCAGTGCTATTAAGGGCTCAAGCTGGAAACGAGGATCCAAGGAGTACTGTCTGGTGGTCACCCTAGACGTGAAAAACGCGTTTAACAGCGCTGACTGGAGCCGAATATTAAGCGCTTTAGGTGAATTTGGTGTTCCGCATTACCTCCAGGCCATAATTAGATCGTACTTCAGTGACAGAGTCCTTACGTATTCCACGGCAGACGGAAATAAAACCCACGAGGTATCTGCAGGTGTTCCACAAGGCTCCGTGCTGGGACCAGTCCTATGGAATGCCATGTACGACGGGGTCCTCCGCCTTCCTCTCCCTCCAGGAGTCCACTTAGTCGGATTTGCGGATGATGTGGCTCTTGTTGCTGTAGGCAAAGTGCTTCGAAGGACAGAGGAGGCGTGCAACGCTGGCATTGAGCGTATCCACCAATGGCTTAGCGTGGCAGGCCTCGAGCTGGCGGCGCAAAAGACAGAGGCGGTGCTAATAAGCAGCCGTAAGAAGGTGGAATCAGCTTGGGTCAGTATTAATGGCACAACAATCAAATCCAAAAGAGCCATTAAATATCTTGGAGTAATGCTGGACACAAGGCTGTGTTTCCGAGAACATCTAGCGTACGTCGGAGAGAAGGCAGCAAAATCAAGCAGCGCCTTAGCTAGAATCATGCTGAACACACGCGGACCAAAACAGGGGCGAAGACGACTTTTGGCGAGTGTCACTAAGGCCACAATCCTATATGCGGCGCCAATCTGGCATCGTTCCATGGTGTTCGCTAGCTACATAAGAGGCGTATGTGGGGCGTACCGGCTAAGTGCGCTCAGGATCTCTTCTGCGTACCGTACGGTGTCAGAAGATGCTGCATTGGTCATTGCCGGGATGATTCCACTTAGCGAGCTGGCCACAGAGGCAAATGTGAGGTACAGGGCTTCACGGTTGAGTGGCGAAATTCAACCTAGTAGACTTGTACATCTGCAGGAAGAGAGGCAGCGGAGCATTGAGAAATGGCAACACCGTTGGGACCTATCCACTAAGGGGCGCTGGACCCATAGCCTAATCCCGAAGTTATTGCCATGGCTGTGTAGAAAACACGGTGAGGTGAACTTTCACCTAACTCAGCTTCTTAGTGGGCACGGCTGTTTTAGAAGCTACCTGAAAAGAGTGGGCCATGATGATAGCGAGGAGTGCACATACTGCGAAGAAGGCACTGTGGAGGACGCCAGGCACGTCTTGTTCGTGTGTAAAAGGTTTGAGGCTGAAAGGGCGGAACTATCCAGGGTGATGGGTGGCGATATAGCCCAAGATAACTTAGTCTCCTACATGCTGATGTCGAAGGAAAACTGGGAGGCTACTTGTGAGTTCGCAGCTACCATTATGGCTACGCTTCGGAGACTGGATGTGCAACGTAGAACCAGAGAGTAGGCGGGTCATCAAATCGGCGAAGCAATGCCTTGCGGCCGTCCCGCAGGTTTAAAATGATTCTGTCTAATTTTCTGTACCATGTTGTTATGTATGTATATAGTAGTTGGCTAAGGTAACAATAAAGGAATTAAAAAAAAAAAAACACAAGAAAACAATGGGGGAAAAAAAATACCCCAAAAAGAATATATATACTTTATAGGGTCGGAAATGATTCCTTCTCCCTGTTACATACTTTCAAAAACTAAATAAAATTTATGTACCTTCGGTACAGAGTATAAAAAGTCACACGATAAGGTATCGCCCTGCTTAAAACCTCTCTTGGTATCAAATGGTTCGGAAAGGTTCTTTCTTATTTTGACGGAGCTTTGTGTACTTCTCAACGTCATCATGCAAAGACGAACGTACTTTGCTGGTATACCAAGGGTAGACAAGGCTGATTTATAATCAACAAAAAGGTGGTGTGTTTTGATGCCTCTCTCGTAGGTCTTCTCCAGGATTTGTCGTAGTGTGAATATCTGGTCTGTGGTGGATTTACCAGGTCCAAAGCCACAGTGATAAGGTCCAATCATTGTGTTAATAAGCGGCTTTAGACGTTCACAAATAATGCGCGACAGAACCTTTTATGCAATGGGAAGGAGACTGATCCCGCGGTAGTTGGCGCAAACTGCAGGGTCTCCTTTTTTAAAGATTGGGCATAGGACACTTAGATTCCAATCGTCGGGCATGCTTTCCTCAACCCTTATACGGCAAAGAAGTAGGTGCATGCACCTTACCAATTCTTACCCTCCAGCCTTGAACAATTCAGCGGGCAGCTCATCCGCGCCTGGTGATTTGTTATGTGGGATGTTGTTTTGTGGGAGGGAGGTGGCGTGGCAAAAATTGAAAATAAACTTTATCTGCCTGCAAGTATAAGAAGCATTTATCTCTATCTCTCAATATCTTTAAGATTTGACGGACAATCGTCACTCATACAGAAGAAGAAAAATAACAGGGAGTAGATTTACCAACAACAAGATCACTTGCTGCAGTGTTGTTTCATTTATTCAGGAAATCTTGTTTATTGTACTGCTTCATAGATATATGATTATTTGTCACCCCTTACCAGTGACCGTCTGTGGCCCAGCGGTTAGTGTGCTGAACTGCTGGGCGGGAGGTCGTGGGTTCGATCCCGCCTATAAACATCTAATAATAAAATTTTTTTCTTTCTTTAGAAAAATAGCTTTTGCACATACAGTCACCTTCACCAGCTATTGGCGCCAGCTGTGAAGTAACTAGCCATGAAAAATCAAATTCTCAAACTTTGGCGTTCGGATTCGGCGTTAAACTGTAGGTCCCTTTCTCTTGTGGGAAAAATTTTAAGCACACACGCTAAGAGATTGAGAGAAGCTTGGCTTGGCCCCGTTGGAGGAGCGTTATTGCCAATTTTACCTTTTTACCTTATACCACCCAGATACCACCAAGGTGAGATCCCAGATCCCACCTAGATCCCATCCAGAACCCACCTAAATACCACTAAGGTCATACCCAGATCCCTTTTAGAAACCACCCGGCTCCCACCAAGATCCTGCCCAGATCCCCCCCAGAACCCAACTTGATCCCACAAACGTCATACCCAGATCCAACCCATCTTCCACCAAGATCCCGCTCAGATCCCACCTAGATCCTGCCCAGATCCCTTCCAGATACCACCCAGATCCTTCCCAGATCCCACCCAGATCCCACACGGATCAAGCCCAGATCCCACCCAGATCCCTCGCAGACTTCACTTAGATCCCATCCAGATACCAACCAGATCCCACCCATATCCCCAACAGATCACACCCAAATCCCTCCTAAATACCTCCCAGATCCCACCCAGATCTTTCCCAGAACCCACCCAGTTGCCCCTCTTCAGCATCTTTGCTACCTCTTTGCTTCCCCCTATGCCCATCCTCTTGTGTGAGTGTGTTGGCAGGTAAACTTAACAACGTCAGCGTCACGTGACGCTGAAATCAAGTTTTACTTCTACCAAAATGTTCCGTACCGAAATTAAATATGTTTTACATCAAAAATTTTACATTTATTTTGTTACACTAAACTACAAACTACAACGGCCCAAAATCGAATTTTCATTTTTCGATGGCCCCCATTTTGTCAGAAAAAATCACAAAATTTTTTTTGAGGGTCAGACCAGAATGCCATCTTTACTGATTATAACCCCGTTTTTAGTTTTCATTTCACACAACCTGGCGACATGAAATAATAGCCGCCAGCACTATAGGTTTTTTTGGACACTCACTTTGACGGCTGAAAACGTTTTGAACAGCCCTCGTATCGAAGCGGTAAATATTTTTTTATTTACTCTAATCTGTTTGTGAAATAATAAAAAAAACAGAATTGGAAAAACTCAGCATTTTCAAATAAGATTTCCATAAAACAGCCTCGTCATGGAGAATTCCCCCCTAATCTATCTTTAACCAGCAGTTAGTTTTTCAGCTGAAACTGGGACACCCATGCCTGATCTTTTTGTGATTAAGCTATTAGTTGGAAACTGACCTTTAAATCAAAACAAATGTTTAATAAATAATAATACATTTTAATAGTTGAAAAGACACTGAAATGCCCTGCTTTGCTAAAAATGTACTGAAAATAAATGTTGGCAAATTTGTAAATGTTGAATGCTGGTTGATTAGTAAGAGTTATATAGAGAATTTGGCTATACTGTCCAAATGTTTTTAGGGATAAAACAAAGCTTTGTAAGGATATTAAAACTTCACCAAAGCCGACTTATTTTATGCCTTTTCTTATTAATAACATTTCATACGAATTATCAGTTTAGTGCTTAGTTAAGCACGATTATTTTTCTTGGAATTCGCTTTGATTAAGCTTCCACTTGGATTTCCATCTGCTATATAAGCCAGCTGCACTCGCTCTACTAAGTCAGAAGATCATTTTGAGAAGCTTGCTACTTAGTGAAAATGAATTTCAAGTATTGTGTAAGTATATTGTCGAAGAGAACCGTAAATAAGTTTGCTAATTTAAATTAATCTCCCGCTGTCTCCCTCTCTGTTACTTCATTAGATCATGTTGCTTTCGATGCTGCTCGCTGGAGTTGCAGCAGGTAATGCGCCTTATCCAAAAATAACAACCCCTCGGCCCTGCCCTGGAGTGTGTGATGCTCCCTAATAGCAGTAGTTGCGATTTGCCCTTCGGTTGGAGTTTTTTCATGCTGTTTGCTAAAACAATTAAACTCACATGATGCATACAAATAATTTATGTTTCTGTTTATTTGGTTTTTTATGGAAAACATTGGTAACATTGGTCGGACAGGTGAGGTTGTTTGATATAAGGCAAATATGCCTGAATGTTATTGTACATCTGCTAGATAATTAATGTAAGGTCTATGTTAGATCACGTAGTCCTTTAATATTTCGTATACACCATAAATTTTAATTAATTTTTTCGGGATGAGCAGGCTGTAACTTTGCCCATCCAGATGATTTCAGGCGGTATTCTCCATGTCGAGGCTGTTTTTTGGACGAGAGTTTTTCCAATTCTGTTTTTTTTTTATTATGCTACAAACAGATAAACAGATAAGTTCTTGGCCATCAGAGTGGGGGTCAAAGAAATGGGAGACTCCATATTTGTTTCACCGACTTCGCTTTTTGGACGGATTGATAAGGGTTTGAGCATCATAGTATGTTGTAGAAGTTAATTGACTTTATTACAGGTGGCCAACGAACGTGACAGGGAGTCGTTTCAGAGGAGCAGCCGAATGCAAAACGGAATGAAGAAAATTTGCCAAGCGACAAGCTGTCCGAGGTGTTGGAGAAGGCCATATTGGCTTTGAACACACCTGCGAACGAATATTCCGCAAGCGTTAACTCTTTTGGCGAATTTATTAAGTCGCTAGCAGCCACGGTTCCCGAGGAGCGCCAAGAAGAGTTATTTGCAAAAATGATTGCATACATGTATTCTATTAAATATTATTAATCATATTAGAATAAGTTGCAAATATTTGATTAAATATAGATAAATAAATGGAATAAATTGAATTACAAGTTAAATCCTTATCTCCTCCTGCTGCCAGGGAACTGAACCTTGCACGTTCAAGTGTTGAGTAAATTTATCGCGCACTTGCATTGATGCTAGAGCAGCACGGTTTCCACCTGCCTCCAAGCCGCTTAGGGGTTCGTTTTGTCGCCACTCGCCCTCTCTGAAGACCACGGTATCGATATCTTCATGGTCCACTAGATTTTGCAGAAGTCGGAGTTCCTCGCGAATAATAAAATTGTGCAGAACACAGACTGCTAATGCAATTGCTTGAACCTTTCAACACTTAAGTCTATCGATGTCATTAGCACTCGGAATTTGTTGGTCAATATCCCAAACGCGTTCTCAACAACACGTCTGGCACGACTTAATCGGTAATTACATATTATTTTTGTGTCTGATGTTCTTTGGCGATGTGGCTTCATTGTTAGGGTAGTTAGCCTAAACGCATCATCAGCGACAATGACGTACGGTACTTTATCGGAGATGCCTGGCAGATAGGTATTTTCTGGAAAGTCCAGTAAATTTTCTTCTATCGCTGTGCACAAGGATGAATAGTTGTACACAGCACCATCGGACTATGGTCCAAAATCCCAAAAACGCTGGCCAAAAGTCGAAAAAAATATTTCTTGTATTTTTAATGATTGGAATAGTTGTAGTGGTACATCTAGCTTGCATTCTGACTGTTAATAAGAAGGAAGTGTTTTTGAAAAATCTCAAAATGGCCGTTTTTTTTTTAAAATCGCGATTTCATTTTTTTTTATTAATCGCGAATATTTTTATCACAAAGTAAAGGAAACATAATATTTTTTGTTTTTATTTATTTTTAGACCCATCAAATATTTAGCAATAAGAAACTTTTACAAAAAAAGAACAATCACTATATCTCTGCATCCCTCAATGGTAAAATTCTGAAAAAGCTATTAAAAATCGTGGAAAAATGCGATTAAAGCCTGTCAAAAAAATTAAAATGTTTGGAGACTATAAAAAAAAGGTTGCCCACTTCAGAAATAATTACCCATATACCTTATAATTTTAATAATTTTATTCGAGGGTCAGACCAGAATAACATCCATACTGATTATAGCCCCGTTTTTGGTTTTCATTGGAGACTTGGAATCGTGACCGCCAGCACTATACCTCTCTTTGGATCCCCCACTCTGATCCGAGAACTTATCTGTTTATCTGTTTGTAGCATAATAAAAAAAGACAGAATTGGAAAAACTCTCGTCCAAAAAACAGCCTTGACATGGGGAACACCCCCTGAAATCATCTGGATGGACAAAATTACAGCCGGCTCATGCCAAAAAAATTTAATTAAAATTTATGGTGTATAGGAAATATTAAAAGACTTCGTGATCTAACATAGACCTTACATTAATTATCTAGCAGATGCACAATAACATTCAGGCAAATTTGCCTTATATCAAACAACCTCACCTGTCCGACCAATGTTACCAATGTTTTCCATAAAAAACCAAATAAACAGAAACATAAATTATTTGTATGCATCATGTGAGTTTAATTGTTTTAGCAAACAGCATGAAAAAGCTCCAACCGGAAGGGAAATCGCAACTACTGCTATTAGGAGCACCACACACCCAGCGCAGGGCCGAGGGGTTGTTATTTTTGGATGACGCGCATTACCTGCTGCAACTCCAGCGAGCAGCATCGAAAGCCACTAAGCAAGAAATATATAGAGGCGTCAAACAGCAGAAAAAGTGCTATCAACCAAACGGCTGAGCCTGGAACCCCAGAGCAGCCGAACGAAATGTCTAGCACCCCGAGAGCGCTCGGCTGTTTCGAGTTCGAAGCATTCGTTCGAAAGCCAGCACAACAAGAAACCGATTTTCAGTCGCAGATCAAATGCGGAACGATGAGGCACGGCCGCGCGTCTGCGCGCTGTGCTCTCGTTTCTCTGTATGTGTGTATATGTGTACAAGCGCTCGCACGTTTGCATGCGTGTGCAAAAGACACGGTTGCCGCTCTTCTTTGTTATGTTTTTGATCCTGGGTTGTCTGCGGCCACAGCAAGTGGCGCCGCGACGGCTCATTTGCTTATGACGTCACGACAATGTGAAAATTAGTTTTATTACACTAGTTTACAGCCAAAAAGACCCATGTCTACTAAAATTTTTTTTGGTGTAGTTTGGAATGGTGATCTCAAAAATCGATTTCAAAAATTTTTTCATGGCTCCGTTTTTTAAATATAAAAATCAATTTTTTACTCAAAAATGCAAGAAATTTTATTTTTAAACGCCTAGAAAAATATAAAAAAATCCAAAAAAATTATTTTTATTTTTTTTACTCAATCCCAAGTGTTATCTGCTCGCCCCAGCTAGCAAGGTGGACTCCGCTTTCTTTTCCAACAACCTGAAAAAACTCAAGCTAAGTACATATCCAAGTACAAACAAATAATAAATCAAAGTGTGAATTCAAACGGCGGAGGTTTTCTTATTCGTCAAAGAATTAATAATAATAATTTCAAAGTTGTGACATACATACACTGAGAAAAAAATCAATCTAAAATCAAGATTATAATCTTGAATCAAAGAGAAACGGTGTCAGAATTCGACCAAGACCAGATAATCTTAACCCAAGATTATATTCTCAATTTTCTCAATTTTAATCTTAATCCATCAATCTTGGATAAAGATCGTTTATTCTCGACTTTAAGATGAAAAAATCTCATTTTTAAGTATGAAAAGAAAAAACAAAAAAAATTATATCAAACTGTTATTATTTTTATGGTTTTTTTTTTTTTTTTTTTGTGTGTTGCGTTTGATTTAGTTATTAACAATTTTTTCTTTCTGAAAAACTTATATAACTGTTAATTACACTAGTTTACAGCCAAAAAGACCCATTTCAACTGAAATTTTTCTTTAGTGTAGTTTGGAATGGTGATCTCAAAAATCGATTTCAAAAATTTTTTCATGGCTCCGTTTTCGAAATATGATTTTTTTTCATTTTTTTTGTAGGTGCTCTTACGATTTAAGCCATATCTCACTTCTTAGTTGTCAGATAGAGTCAAGCAAGATATGAATCGAAAGGTAATTGAACTGCCAGTAATTGAGTAAAACATTGTTTTTAAATCGGCTTAGTATTTTGAATACAATAACCAAAAATATTTCAAAAAAATCGATTTTTTTCTCGAAAATGCGAGAAATTTCATTTTTGGACGCCTGGAATAAATATAAAAAAATCCAAAAAAATTATTTTTATTTTTTCTACTAGTGAATCGCACTTCTACGAAGAAAACCAGGTAACGATTATCAAAATCTATGAACAAACACAGGAGCTGTGAGCAATTTAGTGCAAAAAAATGTGGTATTTTCGTGATTATTCAAAAATAAATTTTCATTTGCTTCGACTTTTGTTCGGTTCCTGAATTTAATTTTTGTTCTGGCTTTTCGCTAACTTCATAAAGTGGTCAAAAGACGAAGAAAAATACAAGTTTATTTTTTGTGAACACACAATATACCCAAATTTGAATGTTATATCCTCTACTCAATTTGATCCATATACGGTACTTGTTACACGATTTTCCTCACCAATACCTTTAATTTCTTCGTAAAAGTGCGTTTCGTAAGTAGAAAGAATAAAAATAATTTTTTTATGTTTTTTCTAGGCGTTTAAAAATGAAATTTCTTGCATTTTTGAGTAAAAAATTGATTTTTTTGAAATGTTTTGGTTTATTGTATCCAAACTACTAAGCCGATTTAAAAACAATGTTCTACGCAATTACTCGCAGTTCAATTGCCTTTCGATTAATATCTTGCTTAACTATATCTGACAATTGGGAAGTCAGACATGGCTTAAAATGTAAGAGCACCTACCGAAAAAGTGTAAAAACTTTATATTTAAAAAACGGAGCCATGAAAAAATTTTTAAAATCGATTTTTGAGATCACCATTCCAAACTACACCAAAAAAAATTTTAGTAGACATGGGTCTTTTTGGCTGTAAACTAGTGTAATAAAACTAATTTTCACATTGTCGTGACGTCATAAGCAAATGAGCCGTCGCGGCGCCACTTGCTGTGGCCGCAGACAACCCAGGATCAAAAACATAACAAAGAAGAGCGGCAACCGTGTCTTTTGCACACGCATGCAAACGTGCGAGCGCTTGTACACATATACACACATACAGAGAAACGAGAGCACAGCGCGCAGACGCGCGGCCGTGCCTCATCGTTCCGCATTTGATCTGCGACTGAAAATCGGTTTCTTGTTGTGCTGGCTTTCGAACGAATGCTTCGAACTCGAAACAGCCGAGCGCTCTCGGGGTGCTAGACATTTCGTTCGGCTGCTCTGGGGTTCCAGGCTCAGCCGTTTGGTTGATAGCACTTTTTCTGCTGTTTGACGCCTCTATATATTTCTTGCTTAGTGCTTCTTAACACTATATCTCTCAAACATTAATAAATTCTTCAAATTTTCTTCAATCATTTTTAAATTTATCACCATTTTTTCCCACATTATTTTAAACAATTTAGAGCATTTTAGTGCCTTTCAAACTATTAAAATCTATTATAATGTATTATAAATTTGTTTTGATTTTTAATGATATTAGGTCAGTAACAAAAAAATTAAACTAAAAAAAGATCAGGCATGGGTGGCCCAGTTTCAGCTGCATTTTTTTGCCTCAGTATAAGTGAGTATAAAAAAACTAACTGCTGGTTAAAGATAAATTGTTTGTGTAGGGGGGTGAAAAGTCTCCTGACTTTGGGTTGAGATTCTTTGGGTGGGGGTGAATATATTCACAAAACGATGGAAGGAAGAAACAAGTGAGAAAGTCGGTCAAGCCCGACTATATTTATACTCTGTACCTAGAGTAAGAGATAAATGCAGAGCTGCTGCTGCGCTCATCTCTGAGTTTCTTTCTCTCCCCTCTCTCTCTCTCTCTCTCTCTCTATCTAAGATTGTGCGTTGGTAGTGCATGGGTGGGAGGGGGTGGAGGGGGGTGATTCACTTATTTGCTCATAACTTGAGAACCGCTCATCCGATCTTTATCATTTCTTCGGCAAATTGATACATATTGCTAATGACTAACTATCTCTAGAAGGTACAAATCATCTATCTACAAAACTGTGGGAGATATGACGTTTTTTCAAAATTGCGGGGGCGGGAGGGGGCGTGGCAAAAATTGAAAATAAACTTGATCTGCCTGCAAGTATAAGAAACATTTGTCCCATACATGTCAAACCTCTATCTCTTACCATCTCTGAGATCTGTTTGTTCATACGGACGGACAGACGGACGGACAGACGGCGGACAGACGGACATGGCTATATCGACTCGGCTGTTGATGCTGATCAAGAATATATATACTTTATAGGGTCGGAAATTATTCCTTCTCCCTGTTACATACTTTTGCACAAACTTATTATACTCTATGTACCTTCGGTACAGAGTATAAAAACGCACGTCTTCTTTGGTTGGGTGTTCGACTTCATTAGTAATGGTATTTTAATTGCTTCATTGCACTTGAATGTAACGACTACTTAAACTAGTTACAGATATACTTATATCTAACTAACTAGGACCAGAACATATTTGGGACGGAGGAAACGAAACATTGACTCTTCATATCAACATTCCGGCCCCTTGCACTAGTTGCAAAATTCTTCATTGAGGGTTCACGCACGACAGACGCCCCACAAGGTCCAGCCATAGACTGTGCTTTGGGCTACTGGGAGGCCCGCAGTGCCTGGAATGACCAAAGCTCGGATGATATCCGCGTAGATATCCGCTCCGAGTACGATTACCACAGTGCTCGGACGGAAGAACCTGTCATCCGCTAAGGTGATATGGTTGAATTTCTCCTTTACCCTTGCGTGGATCGGCTTGTTTGGAGTTCGCATGTGGAGGTCGCGATCTGTCTTCAAAACCACCTCCAGCCTAAACGCCTTATCCATCATGGACCGGAGCACTGCTGAGCACGCCTCCTCGTCCCCTAGCTGCACGCTGTTGAGGTGGAACGCTCGAGCCATCGAGGCGTTAATGCGATTCACAGGCTCGATTCGAGATCGAGATTGGAGTGGCGTGGAGGCCTGGGAGCGTGGTCGTTGGTTCTTTGGTGATGCCCGTGGAATACTTATTTATAAGTACTGCTCTCAATCGCTTCTCTGCGCTCAAACGCAAAAACTGCCTGCACCGTTTTAGTGGACGGATGCCTCGGCAGAGTCGGCAACGGTAGGAGTCAATACCTCGAGAACATCTGCGGTCGACGGCTTCTGCTGTTTCTTGGAACTCGTGCGTTAGTGCTCTTGAGGCTCCGACAAAGGTCTAACCATTATCTGGGTGCATTTGCTGTGGACAGCCACGTCTGGACACAAAACGAGCGAATGCTGCCAATAACTTCGCGGTTGTTAGGTCTGTTGTGGCTTCTAAATGAATTGCCTTTGTGCTGAAGCACACAAAGACACACACATAACCTTTAGTTATGCGACAACCACGACCTGCATAGTTTTTTACGTCGAAAGGGCCCGCAAAGTCAACAACAGTATGGGTAAAAGGACGAGAGAAGGTCGTTCTCTCCACTGGTAACGCGCCCATAAGCTGAGTTTGAAGCTTCTTCTTTTCGACTAAGCAAATCTTACAGCTGTTAATTCTGGATTTGACCAGGACCTTAAGTTTGGGGATCCAATATTTGGATCGGATGAGACGCATCGTTAATTGATTTCCACCATGGAGCGATATGCGATGTGTGAAACGTACAAGCAATCGCGAAAGTGGACAGGCACACGGAATGATAATAGGGTGACGTTCGTTATAACTTAAGGAGTCAGATGCTCTCACTCGCATGCCCTTAGTAGTCCCTCGCTATCAATAAAGGGATTCAAATTGCAAATACTACTTGATGGCGGAAGCAGCCGTTTGTAGCGTAGACAATCGTACTCATTTTAAACTGTCTTCGTTGTGTATACCCAATGAGCACGTTCTGAGTCCCAGTTAGTTCCTTATTACTGAGCTCAGCTGGAAACTTCGTAGAGTGTTTTTTACATCGCTTGACAAAGCGGATAACAAAGGCCATTACTCGGAGTGCCTTGTTGTATTCGGAAAAACGGTCTAGTAAATCGAAGGATGGTGGCACCATGGTAAACGTACACTTGACAGTGCGTTGTTCTATGTCAGTTTCGTGGACTGCTTCTACCATTGATGGCCATTCGTGCTTTGGAAGCGCTAGCCATTCAGGTCCCTGCCACCACAACGTGTTATTCAGCAACTCTTCTGCTGATATTCCTCTGCTCGCGTGGTCGGCTGGGTTGTATTCGGATATGACATGGGACCAATGGCTAGAATCAACGGATTCGATTATCTTGGACACTCTGTTCGCCAAAAATGTTGTCCAGTTACAGGGTGGTTTGTTCAGCCAGGCTAGAACGATAGTGGAGTCTGTCCAACAATACGTTTCAAAGCTTTCTACAGGCAATTCTAAAATAACTGTCGCCACAAGTTCAGCCAGGAGCACTGCACCGCACAATTCTAGTCGCGGTAAGGATACGGTCTTAACTGGCGCTACTCGAGTTTTTCCACAGAGGAGATTGATGAAAACCCCTTGCTCTGTCTCGCTGCGCACATAAATTGCAGCACCATATGCTTTTTGGGACGCATCACAAAACCCGTGGAATTGCAACTTTGCCTTGGGATCAACTTGAAGCCATCTAGGAATACGTACTTCACGTAAAACATGATAATTAACAAGGAATTCCTGCCAACTCTAAAGAAGGTCATTTGGTAGCGGCTCGTCCCATGCCAGATCCCTCAACCAGATTCCTTGCATAAACATTTTTGCTCGGTTAATAAGGGGTGCAAGCCAGCCCGCTGGATCAAATAGCTGAGCTATCTGGGACAGAACTTCACGCTTTGTGTACGACTCGGATATTTTTAACTTTTGTGGTTCAAAGAAAAAGTGGACACTGTTTGCTTGCCATTGGATTCCTAATGTCTTCGCTACACTGGAATCCTCAATTTCGAGAAAGTCGGCTGACAGTAGGTGGTCCTTGGGAATGTCCTTTAGGACATCGTGGGACATGGGACATCGCCCATTTCCTTAACGGAAAACCGGCACTGTCGAGAGCCAGTTGGAGTTCTTTAATGGCGGAAATGGCACTCTGCTTTGAATGAGCACGTGCCAGAACGTCATCGACATACATAAAGTTGGGTTTGAAAACCGCATGATGAGGCATATAAAAATTGTCAGCTTTGGAATTTGGGGAAACTTGGCTCATATGGTACTTTTCTCTTCAATCGACTCTCGTTTTTCGGAAACTGAGCGAGCGCAATGGATCTAGAATGTCCTAAATCTATGTGGTCAGGATTCCGGAATGGTAGTGTAACCATATATCTGCCGTTTTCATCCCTTTTTGTGGTCTGGACAAAAATGCTCTCACAAATCAAATTGGATTCTTTCTATACTTTTACTGGAAGGTCCTCCACCTCCTAAAATTTCGTAAGGAGCTTATCAAGTGCAGTCTCTGAACTGACTGAAACTTGAGTCGAAAAGGAGGAAATCAATTGTTGGTTTTTGGAATTGGACCTGTGAGAATCCATCCGAAGATAGTTTCCTGACCAAGAAGAGTTCCACAAACGCTAGATTGGGAACCATAGGTTAGGTTAGGTTGTGATGGCTGAGAGCGACGAGCCGCTCTCCCACTTAGGCCACTTTGGGCCCATTGCGATGCCATATTTATTCCCTATTAACCCTTTTTAATACTGAGGTGGGTCCTCGTTACTGAACCATTGTGTGGACAGAATAAATTTGAGTAGAGCTGGGATCTCTAGCCCGGATGTCTCCGAGAGGTTGAGTAGCAGAGGTTGACCAAGTGTCCTGAGTCTCCTTCTACTCAAGGCGGGGCAATGGCACAAAAGGTGTTGTACCGATTCCTCCTCTTCTTCGTGTCCGCAACTTCTGCAAAAGTCATGGTAAATGACGCCTAGGCGTGCTGCGTGTCTGCCAATAAGACAGTGACCTGTCAGAGTCCCCATCAGAAGTGATATGTGTTCTCTTCTGTGACGTAAAAGTGTGTTAGTACGTTTTTGGTCTAATGTTGGCCACGTAAGCCTCGCTACTGCACAGGAGGAAAGGTTTTTCCACCGATTCGTAGCGAGACTCAGTGTTTCAGCTTTTATGTGGAGCTTAAATGTCGCCATAGGCATACCTATCGTACTCCTCTCTGAAAGGAGCTCGATGGTGGTTCCTATTCTGGCCAGTTTGTCTGCAGACTCGTTACCTTCTATGTTGCGGTGTCCAGGTACCCATATAAGGTGTATACTAAAATGTCGTGCGATCTCGTTGAGAGATAGTCGACATTTAGTAAGTGTTTTAGCATTGTTTGTATGAGAGTCAAGTGCTTTGAGGGCGGCTTGACTGTCAGAGTATATGAATACATTTCCTTCCTTGACCGTGAGTGTGCTAAGGTAGGTGGCAGCTTCCTGGATGGCTACCACCTCTGCTTGGTACACACTACAGTGGTCAGGCAGGCGGAACGATAAGTTCAAATCTAGGTTGGGAGAGAAAACTCCCCCTCCTACTTTTTCGTCGAGCTTAGAACCATCAGTGTAGATGTTAATGGCGTTAGCTCTGCTGTGGGGCAGGTTGTCCCAATCGTTTCGGCTTGGGATATAGACGTCGTAAAATTTGTCAAACGTCGTTTGTGGTATACAGTAGTCTGTACTTAATGGTATACCCGTTTGGTCTTCGAGTATGGTAGCGTGTCCCGAATTGCCCCTGATCCAGGTATCGGATTCTCTTAGTCTTAAGGCTGTTGTGGTAGCCATTTGCTTAGCTACGAGGTCTAGTGGTAGAAGGTGAAGAATAGTATTTAGCGCTTCCGTTGGTGTCGTTCGGAGAGCGCCGCTAATACAAATTTCCGCACTTCTTTGTACTTTGTGAAGATTTTTCAGGGCTGATTGTTTCCCGAGTGCTGGCCACCATACTAGAGCTCCGTAGAGAAGTATGGGGCGTATTACGGCTGTGTAAAGCCAATGTACAATGGATGGGGAAAAACCCCATTTACGGCCAATGGCCTTTTTACAAGAAAAAAGAGCAATGGTTGCCTTTTTTATACGTTCATTGATGTTGTCATTCCAGAGCAGTTTCTTATCCAGAATGACACCCAAGTATTTGGCATTGTCACCAAATACGAGGCTTACTCCGTTTATTTTGGGCGGGATAAGATCAGGAATTTTGTACTTTCGGGTGAAAAGCACTAATTCCGTCTTGCCCGGGTTTACGCCCAAGCCACAAGATTTTGTCCACTGAGCAAGTGTTGTCAGTGCGGTCTGCATGAGGTCACACAGCGTTTGAGGAAACATTCCACATTTGAAGATGGCAATATCATCCGCGTAAGCCACCACCTCGTGTCCCTCCGCCTCCATTAGCCGCAGCAGTTGGTTAACTGTTACAACCCAGAGAAGCGGAGAGAGAACACCACCTTGCGGAGTGCCTCTGTTTACACATCTGCGAGCAGTTGCACCGCCAAGTTGGGAGTACACCGTTCTGCTGGTTAGCAATTGTTCGATGAATCCCACCAGCGGCACATCTGCTCCCACATATGTCAAGGCAGAGGTGATGGCGTTAGGTTGGACGTTATTGAAGGCACCCTCAATGTCAAGAAATGCTACTAAAGAAAAGTCCCTTACTTCAAGTGATCTTTCAATCCTTGAGACCAGGGAGTGCAGGGCGGTTTCTGTAGATCTACCCTTGCTGTATGCATGTTGGGTGTGTGCTAGATGAGCAGGACCAATAGTTTGCCTCAGGTGTGCATCTATGAGTCTCTCGAGAGTTTTAAGAAGAAACGAGGATAGGCTGATTGGCCTATAATCGTTTGGTTTCACATGTGAAGCTTTGCCAGCTTTCGGTATGAATATTACTTTAGTTTCTCTCCACCTAGTGGGGATGTAGTTGACCTTGAGACAGCTTACATAGATTGTGTAGAGCCAGGTCATTGTGTACCCAATGGTTTGTTGTAGTTGGGCAGGATATATGTTATCGAGACCTGGCGACTTAAATGGTTCGAACGAATCGATAGCCCATTTAATTCTGGTCTCCGTGACAATGGTTTTGTCGTATTGCATAGAAAGGTCGGTTGGCCTAACCTGAGGTATTAAGTTAAGGGAGCATTCAGGGAAGTGAGTGCTTAGCAGAAGATTTAGAGATTCTTCGCTCGAGTCGGTCCAGGTTCCGTCTGTTTTTTGTAAGAGTCCTGGCGAGGTTGGTGAGCTAGCCAGAATCTTTCTGAGCCGTGATGCATCAGAAGTAGATTCAATATTACTACAGTAATGGGTCCAGGAGGTGCGTTTCGCCCTCCTGGTAGCTTTCTTATAAGTACGTAACTTTTGTTTATATAACTCCCAAGCGGTTGTTTGGTCATTATATTTGGCTAGGTTAAATGTATGTCGACATTCCTTTCGGAGCTTATCTAGCTCTGCAGACCACCAAGGTGGTTTAAAGGTGGATTTTATTTTTCTAGGGGGGCAGGCCCTATTGAACGAGTCCGTATACGCGAGGGTAAGCGTATCGACAAGTTCATCTATCTGTTTCCCCGTACTTGGTGTGTATGGTGGGGATGGTCCAAGCTTTTTAGAGAGAAGTTTGTTGTGTACTTCCCAATTGGTCTTTTTTGGGTTCTGTATCCTTTTGGGTGAGGGACACTTATTTGTTAGTACGACCTCTATGTATCGATGATCAGAGAAGGAGTGCTCTGGGAGCACCTTCCATGATATCAATTGGTCATAGATGTCTTCGGAGATGAGGGTTATATCTAAAACCTCTCTTCTATTTTTGATAACAAAGGTGGGGTCATTCCCTTTATTGGCGACATGCAAGTCTGTCTGTAATAGGTAGTTGTACAGCGACTCACCGCGCTCATTTATATCTGAGCTGCCCCATTGTGTGTGGTGTGCGTTGGCATCGCCACCTAAAATAAGGCTTGTGTGTGTGTGACTGCAGCTTCCAGTTAGGTCCCGGAATATTTTTGGTGGTGGAGGGCTCTCAGTGTCGTGAGCCAGATAAAAGGAGGCCAGCCTGATTGTGGAACTCCCCAGTTCCAGGCTGACTGTAGTGATGTCACCATCACTAAATTGAGGAAGAAATAGTGTTTTAAAATGTATTTTGGTTAAAATACAAGTACGAATTTTTCCCTTACCCTTGGTATGGTAAAGGTTGTATTTGGGTGTCCGTAAGCCATTGATTCTGTCACCAGAAATCCATGGCTCTTGAACAAAAACAATATCTACTTCGCCTGAGGTTAGGCGAAGTAAAAGTTCAGCGGTTGCTGCTTTGGAGTGATGCAGGTTTATTTGTAGAACCCGCATCAAATAATAATATTTTTGACTAAAGCTTTATTTCTGGTTTTAGCCATTTGAACCTCCAGACACCCACTTTACACAAATCCCCATCATTTGCCTTTGCTTCCGTTTTGGGTGTAACAAAAAACAGAGCGAAACGGTAAGAACTCGAACTAAAGCGGGGTTCCGGCTGTAAAACGGCCAAAATCACAACTAAAATCTCTAGCTAAAAAGTGTCAGCACTAATTAATTGTCAGCGCGAACACTTTTAAAGTTTAGCGTACGCTTTTGTGGAGCGTAATGAAATGACGTGAAACGTAATGTGGAGCTTACGTCGTCAACCAAAAACCACTGAATTTATAATTAAATAATAGCAGTGGCTAATGGCTAAAATGTTTATTATTCACAATGCAAATACTTGCGTGAAAACTCCCTGTGATGCTCTGCACGCCACTGTGCGGGTGGGAGGATCACTTAGTGGGTGGGCAAACAGGTGCAGCACCTGACTTCTGGCGGCGGCTGCTGGCGGCAACAAATTCGTTTTGCAGATCGGCAACTCAATTCGACGGGGCACCCCGTTGAAACACAATTGTCACTTGGCGAAAAACGCTTGACAACTTTTTGCTGTCTGCCGAACGATTTTAGAATATAAATTTTGATTAATACGCGGAGCGCCAAAACAAAAACAAACCGCACGATCAGTGTGACCAGAGAAAAAAAAATTTTTTTAAAAAAAAAAAAAAAAAAACAAACAAAAATTTTTTTTTATATTTATTATTTATTTATTTAAAAAAAAATATTATATATTATTAAAAAAAAATTATAGAAGAAAACAAAAAAAAAAAAAAAAAAAATAGATAAAAAATATTAATTAAAACAATAAAAAAAAAAAAAAAAAAAAAAAAAAAAAATTTAGTTATAATAAAAAAAAAAAAAGAAGAAACCCGAAGTAAAAACAAAAAAAAAAAAGGAAAATCACCATATTTTTTTAAAATAAAAATTTACTGATATAGCAATATACGTATTTTGCCTGCATTGCTGGAAAATCTACGTTGCTACTGTCTTGCTGTTCGTACTCGGTTTATACCTTATCAAATATAGATTTTATCTGATCTCGGCGAATCTTAAGTTCCTGGAAGGAGCTTTCAGTGGTCAAGGGAGTCGACATTCTGCCAGCAAATTGGCTCAGTCTATCAGTGCAGGAAATAAATTTTTGAAGTGCCATCTTAGCTGAAGTCCTTGCCTTTTCTGTTTTTCATCGTGTGGATAGGGGGCTTTGCTGATTAAAGAGTTGCGCTTTAACACTCCTTGTCGAAACAGATGTTTCGCTCTTATCTCTTCTTCGCACAACTGGAGAAGCTTGGTTCACGGACGTGGTCGGTGACTCAAAAGAACTTTGATCATTAATGCGAATGGGCGGAAGTGGTAACTGATTCTTGATACCTTCTTGTCCCTTGTTGACATAGTATGCTCTATAGAGCTCTGATGAATTATTCTCGGAACAGTAAAGCGATCAGAAACAGACAACTTTTAATAATAACCACTTTAACTGAATGTTGAACGATGGAAATGGAACGACAATATATAAACCTTGGGCAGAACGAGAATGGGTGTCTCAGATAAAACAAACCCAATAACAGACAATGGAAAATATTTCGTGTAATATGTATGTAAAAATGAGCTGATTGCGTATGTGTGGATGTAAATTGTTAGTAATAATTGTGGGTATATGGATGCGATTTTTTTTCCACCGCAATGTATGCACTTGTGTGTATGTATGTGTGCCAATGCGAAAAAAAAATTATTAATTTTATATATTTACTAGGAAATAACCCGACGCGCTTCGCTGCGCCTTCAACAGTATAGAACCAGACAATATTAGATTTAGAAATACCCCGTAGAACCCAGAAATCCCACCCCCATCCCTCCCACTTTCCCCAGTTCCCACTCACTTCCCACCCACTTCCCGCCCACATCCCGCCCACATTCTTCCCACATCCTACCCAAATCCCTCCCACTCCCGCCCACATCCAATCCACTTCCCACATAACATACCACCCACCCACTTCCCATCTGCATAGCACCCACATCCCACCAACATACCTCCCACCCACATCCCACCCACATCCCTTCTACTTCCCGCCACATTCCACCCACTTTACTACAACTTACCACCCACTTCCAAAACAACTAACCACACACATCCCACTCACATTCCACCCACATCACATTTACTTCCCAGTCGGCATCTCGGCGTTATTTCCAACATCGGAAAACAAAAGAAGACAAATGAATTCTCATTTTGACCTTATAAAACCGAGTTTCAATCCAATCGGATGAAAAATAGTTTTTTGCATGCAGAATTTTCCGGCCATTTTCCTCGTGGGCGAATTTTTCAAAATCATACTTTGCTTACAAACCAAGTTTCAAGTCAATCGGATGGAAAATAACATTTTTTCCATACAAACTTTTCCGACGCTTTTCCCACTTTTCCGGGTGGAATTTTCTAAATCCCCGTCTTAGTACGCACTTTTACCACTAACAGAAACCTCCTTTCTAAATATCAGCTTTATCTCTTACCGGCTGTGCGATGATTGCCAATCAGTCAGTGAATCAGTCAGCCAGTCAGTCAGGACACTCTCTTTATATTTATAGAGATTTGCTGTGGATCTGGATAAATAGATTGGATGGAATTTGGATGGATCCTTTGATGTTTGCGCGTATGCCCAAAGTGTTCGCTGCCGGCCGGTGTGTCGTTCAAATGCCGGTATGCATGTACAATGGACATACAGAGGTGAACACTTTTTTTTAGTAATATTTAAATTGTTTCCTCTGAATATGGAGGCCAATTGTTTCTTCAAATTTAATTGGCAAATCGAGGATAGAGATGAATAGAAGTTGTACTGGAGTGTACTGAAATAGTTCGCACCAAAATTTTTTATGGAGAAAAAATGTGGAGGCCATCGAAGGACCAATGTTTGTGTGGGGGTGAAAAGTCTCCTGACTTTGGGTTGAGATTCTTTGGGTGGGGGTGAATATATTCACAAAACGATGGAGGGAAGATAAAACGCTCGTCTTCTTTTGTTGGGTGTTCGACTCAGTGGCGTACGCAGGGGGGGTGTTTTGGGGGTTGAACCCCCCTTGGGGGGAAATTTTTATATGCGAAATACTACTATACCAAAATTTTTGTTCTGAAAACCCCCCCCTGAAAAAATCCTGCGTACGCTACTGGTTCGACTTCATAAGTGGTGGTATTTTAATTGCTTCATTGCACTTGAATGTAACGACTACTTAAACTAGTTACAGGTATACTTATATCTAACTAACTAGGACTAGAATATATTTGGGACGGAGGAAACGAAACATTGACTCTTCATATCAACATAGATTAAAGCGTAGTATACTATACACTTCCACCAAAGACTTGCCAAAACAAAAAACTCCATATAAAAAAACTCACAAAAATTTTTGTGCCAAAGCCCTTTGGCAGTCTCTTTGGTGGTAGTCCACACTTCCAACAAAAAGGCATCAATTAAATACCGATAAAATACTAGATCCGTATTTTATGTATTGTTATCGATAGCTCCCTGAATAATTTAATTTTAATTATTTCAAAAGGTATCGCACATTGTCGATACGCAAATATGCGTATTCGGGTGAAATTTGAATAATTTTCCCATCAATGATTGAGCGCAATTTTCAAAGGAAGCTACAAAACACTGTGAGACTTCAACCAAATTTAAACTGGGTAAAAATTATTAATTTAATCATTACTAAATTGTCATATCTGCTCATCAGGCCCCGTAGACAGGGGTGGGCCGTGAAGAACGCATGTTAATCCTTTGTATTTATTAATTGTGAAACTTATAGTTTAAAATTAAACCAAAAACAACGCTCTAGGCAATGTGGCCATATTACATGCATACATCTGACAATCTGGACACACTGTCCCACAACAAAAGAATTGTCACTTTTGGTATTTTTGTTTTGTTTGGGATTTTTTAGCTGGCTCGATGTCAATGTTTTTTACGTGCTTATTAAAAACAAACAAACACGAATTTTTTGTTTTTCCAATATATTTCAAACCCCTTCGGGATTCGTCTTCAGGGAAAAAAGGCACAGCGTCCGCTTTGTCAGCTGTGGAGTTGATAACTCGAGCCAGCTAAAATATCCCAAATAAAAAACATAGGTCGCTATCCATAACAACATATATTTTTGATTTGGCAAGTCTTTGGTGGAAGTGTATACTACGCTTAAGGGGGGAATTCTCAATGACGAGGTTATTTTAGGGAAATCTTATTTGAAAACGCTAAGAGTTTTTCCAATTCTGTTTTTATACCCTTGAAGAGGGTATATTAAAATTGTTGGATGTTTGTAACGCACAGAAGAAAGCATCTCCGACCACATGAAGTATATATATTCTTGATCAGCGGGACGAGCTGAGTTGATATTGCCATGCCCGTCTGTCCGTCTGTTTCTATGCTATCTCCTCCGTCAGTTTTAAAGCTATCGCAACCAATCTTTGCACGTCTTTTGGTACAAATACGCTGCACATTTGTCGGAACCGGCCGGATCGGATAACTATAGCATATAGCTGCCATAGGAATGATCCGTTGAAAAGTATTTCTAGTGAGAAAAACTTTTTTGTTTTTTAATGCTATCGCTCCCAAACTTGTAACTGATCAATATTATATGCTAACTCACGATTCTGCCAAGTTTGATTCAAATCGAATGACTATAGCATATAGCTGCCATAGTAACGATCGGTTGAAAAAGTGGTTTTATTAAGAAAAACTTTTTTTTATTGGTAGCGTCTTTATACTCTCCAGTTATGAATATCATTAGGGTGTTCACCAGCCCCAGTAAAAACGTAATCGGTAAATTTACAACACATGAGCTAGTGAGCTCCGCTTGTGATTTACCCTAGTAATTGTTGTGGTAAGCTAGCTGATTAATATTTACAAAGGATTTCAGACGCTTTAGTGGCGTAGAGCACTGTATGCATAACTCATAAGCAGGGAGTCGTGTGTTCGAACCATGCAAGCTGATTTTTTATACCCTGTACCCATTAAAAATGGGTAAAAGGGGATAATGAAGTTGTGCAAATGTATGTAACAGGGAGAAGGAAACATCTCCGACCCTATAAAGTATATATATTCTTGATCAGCATCAATAGCCGAGTCGATTTAGCCATGTCCGTCTGTCCGTCCGTCCGTCTGTCTGTATGAACGCGTCGATCTCAGAGATGGTAAGAGATAGAGGTTTGACATGTATGGGACAAATGCTTCTTTTATCTGTACGCAGATCAAGTTTGTTTCAAATTTTGGCCACGCCCCCTCCCGCCCCCGTAATTTGGAAAAAACGTTATATCTGCCACAGTTTTGAAGATAGACGATTCGTACTTTCTATAGATAGTTAGTAATTAGCAAAATAAATCGATTTGCCGAAGAAATGATAAAAATCGGACGAACGGTTCAGAAGTTATGAGCAAAAAAGCGAGTCAAGCCCCCCCGATACCACCCCCCACCCTAAAAAAAAATGTTGCATACTTTCCGGATGGTCACCGGATGGAGCCGACTTTAACTTACGCTCTCGTTGTCAATTGTACAGGGTATATTGAAGTCGGGCTACTCGACTGCAACGGTCTTACTTGTTTTTATTATCGTTTGTTATTGAACATCTTTTCAGACTTCGGCTAAATTTTTGGTACTTAAAAAAAATGCTTTACCGGGACTCAAACCGGAATATCAAAAAATATAAGGTGATAATTATATCCACTCAGCTATATCAGATAAACACGATTCCAAGTATTTTTAGCCGATACTTGAACACTCAAGTTTTTACACTTTTAGCAACAAAAAGTTGGTAATTTTTTTTCTATGTGTTGTGTTGTTGTGTCGTAAACTTTTGAAGTTTACGCTTTTTAATTTACGCTTTTACGAGAGATGGTGAACACCCTGTATCTGTTTCCACGCAATGTTGGAGATTTTGATCAAAATCGGATGAAAATATCGTATAGCTGTCATATAACAAACAGGTACGCATATATCATTCCAAGGGTATATAAACTTCGGTCGAGACGAAGTTACCTGCTCTTTTTTTCATACTCTGTACCGAAGGAACATAGAGTATATTAAGTTTGTGCAAAAGTATGTAACAGGAACAAAGAGTCATTTCCGACCCTATATAGTATATATATTCTTGATCAGCATCAACAATCGAGCCGATATAGCCATGTCCGTCTGTCCGTCAGTGCGTCCGTATGAACAAACAGATCTCGGAGATGGTAAAAGATAGCGGTTTGACATGTATGGGACAAATGCTTCTTAGCCCCATTTTCTCAAAAGTTGCGGTTAGGTACCGGCCGGTTAAATTTGCCGGGCGGAATAACCTGCCGGTAAGTCATTTGGTTTTCTCAACAAGATTTACCGGCAGGTTCGCCCGATATCGATAGATTGCTATCGCTGCCATAGTGTGACCAGACAGTGTCAACGAATCAGCTGGGTTTGTTTTGGTTTTCTTAATTCTATCGCTGTTGCTGGTAATCATTTAGCAAAAAAAAAGTTGATTAAAATTGCTAGCAATTATGAATCAAGTTAAAGCAGCGAAAAGGCGAAGAGGGTAAAATTTTTTGAGGCTGGTGGGCCTTGTAGAGTCAAATATCTTTTGGAGAAAAAGGAAATTGATACGATGGCATGTGAACAGAAGCCTGGCAAAGACTTGCAGATCAGTTTGCCGCTCAAGCCGGAATTCATCGCACTTGGGAAGCCTTACGGGAAAAGTACGAGATCTTAAAAAACGGTCGCGTGAAGAATTTGCAACTAATAAGTAGGGTTGTCAAAAATATTATCGATATATCGAAATATCGATATTTTTGCCCAAAATGAAGAATATCATTATCGAATATTTTTCGGAGGTGATATATTGGATATCGAATATTTTTGGTGATATTTTCGGGGATATTTTTGTTTTAGCGTTCGGTAACACTGTTGTGAATAACTGTTTCGTGTGCGCTGGACTTTTGGGGCAAAATGTTAAAACGTTATTTTATTAAAGTTGATGCACAGAAATCGCGGTGCAAGCTGTGCAATAAAATTGTAAAGACTAGTGGCAACTCAAAAATTATAAAGGTGCACCTAAAAGCATAGCATGGAGATGATTGGCAGAAAGGCAACTTATCAACGGCAAATGTAAGTATATGTATATCATTTTGAATTCTGGGAATTTGTGTTCTTCCTGTGTGGAATTGGCGGGTATTTATGCATTTTTTATATTGCGGCTGCACATTAAATGTACTGGTATTGAACATAAATACATTGTATGTGCATGCTTGTATACACATATTTTTGTAAGTCTATAAAAAAGGCCATAAACAGGCTCGGACTTGTTCAATCTCCGGAAGCTCTAATGTAAATCTATAATTTTATGTAAAATTTTCAAATTTTTAAGACGAAAATTTCACCAAACCAGACATTAGTAGTGGATGCGATAAAGAATAACTAAACTAAATAATTGAATATATATATTTCTTAGGAATCATCATTTAATGAATCTAATAACTCGCTCTCTGAAGACGTAATTATTGAAGGATCACTCTTCGCTGATCACAATATTGCGATGCTAACTCAACAATCACCAGGACAGGGGAATAAATTATTGGTTCTGTATTTATATTTATCGTTGTTTGCCCTATTAAGTTCTGGATTGCAGAGAAAGATGCATTGCCAGTGCTTTCTGACTTGGCATTGTCATATCTTACAGCACCGGGAAGCTCCGTGCCAGATTAAAGAAGTTTTAGCTGAATAAGTTTTTTTATGCTTTGTAGTTCGAATGCTCTAGTATCAAAGATGATGAATTAAAAAGTAAACACTGCTTTCGTTCCATTAATATAAATTCACGAACAAGTTTTCAGAACTTTTATGTTCCATATGAAATAAAATATAAATATCTTTTGTTAATTTAATAAATATACATTAAATCTATATTTTTTTGTGTAGTCAGATTGTAGTTCTTATTACTCGTCACATGACGCCTTAATTACCTCAATAGAACTGTTCATTGTTAAGATCCAGGCTTTTATTGAAAAATATTGAAAATATCGATGTTTTTGACACCAAAATATTTATATCGAAATGATACTTTTTCAATATCGCCAAAAATATCGATATAGATGTTTTTGAAATATTCGACAACCCTACTAATAAGCGAGAAATTATCGCACTGGTGGCGGCATTCTCAGCACCGTTGGAGTCTCGTCCATTTTCCAAAAAATTGGTGATCCCAAGCTTATCCCCTTCTTCTTCTTCTTGATTGGCCCGATGCATGCATCACAACCGTTCGACGGTCTCGGCCGCTGCAACCAATGTCCGCCAGTCGCTTCTGCTCCGTGCGAGCTGGCACCAGTTTTTCACGCCAAGCTTGGCAAGGTCTGCCCGAACCTGGTCATCCCATCTTAGTCGAGGTCTCCCCCGCCTGCCTATTCCTCCATAGTCAGCCGCCTTCGAATAATAAGCTTTCCTTACTGGAGCTTCTTCGTCCATCATGGTGACATGTCCTAACCAGCGCAGCCGCTGTTGCTTTATGCGCTTGACCAGACAGGTGTCCCCATAGAGCTCATACAGTTCGTCATTATTTCGAATGCGGAAAACATCGCCAACTTTTAAAGGTCCATAAATAATCCGAAGAATCTTTCGTTCAAACACGCCAATCGCCGCCTCATCCGCTGATGTTATTGCCCATGCTTCTGCTCCGTATTGCAGAACTGGGATGATAAGCGACTTGTATAGCGCTATTTTTGTTCTTCGCTTGAGGCCTCTGCTCTTAAACTCCCTACTGAGCCCGTAGTAGCATCGGTTTGCGAGCACGATTCTTCTTCGGATTTCCAGGCTGGTGTTGTTGTCGCCGGTAATCATCGTTCCGAGGTAGACAAAGTCCTCTACAACTTTAAAGTTTTACTCTCTCATTGCAACAGATTGCCCAAGACGAGTGTACTTCTGTTTCGAGGACACTAGGTACTTCGTCTTGTCCTCGTTCACCGCTAAGCCCATCAGTTCCGACTGCCTCTCAATTTCTGAAAACGCCATGCTTACCGCCCGTTCGGTCTTGCCGATGATGTCAATATCATCGGCGTAAGCGAGTAGCATTACATCTTTATTAAAGATGGTGCCCGATCTGTTGGCATTTGGGCACCGGCGAAGTATGTACTCCATCAGCAGATTAAAGAAGTCACACGATAAGGTATTACCCTGCCTAAAACCTCTTTTGGTATCAAAAGGCTCGGAGAGGTTCGTTCCTATTTTGACGGAGCTTTGAGTGCTTTTTAACGTCATCATGCAAAGTTGAACGTACTTTGCTGGTATACCAAAGGTAGACAGGGCTTCAAAAAACCTTGACCTTATCGGTGTGTCGAAAGCGGCTTTGTAATCGACAAAAAAAAAGCTTATCCCCAGGATTGGAAAATGAGGTTAATAATGATTGTAAGATTTTATTTATGACATATAATCTTTAAAAATATTTAATTGACTTCTAAAATTTTTGGCACAAATCAATCAGTCTCTGTGTGTTTGTGTAAGCCAGTAATGCCTCAGCGTGGGACACATAAATAACTGCGCGGTTCGCCGAGAAAATCTGACTCCAAAGAAGTCACAAACAATGATGGGGAAGCTACCACTTGCATGAGATCGCAGAGCCAGTTTATGTGTAGTCCTAGCAAGAATTATATGATATGCTGAATTTGTCAATCTGAATCGTTGAAAAAATTTGAATTCATTTTCTATTTCAACTTACGCTTATTTGATCTCAACTTGTTAAAAAATGTATTAGCATGTTAAAATATTTTATACAGTCTTAAATTGGTAACCTTTTCGCTGACAAATTAAAGAATTTTCGAAAAACCATCCAAAAATAATTTTTTCCTAATTCATGGATAACAACAAGTAAAGCGAGTAATGTTTTGCTTAAAAAGCTTAAAAAATTTTAATTAGCTGCTATTTTGGTGAAAAACTTGAGTACCTAATAAACAATGACAACAAAAAAGTGAATTTTTTGGAAATTCACACTTTTGGGGCCGCATTAGAGGATGTAGAAGTGTTCAGATTGTAAATCCTTGTTCAGAAGAGTTGTTTGGTATCTCAAAAGATTCATTTTTGCCAAAGAAAGTATGGGAAAAATTATGATTTTTAAAAAGTTGTGCTCGAAAAAGTAAAAAAATACGTTTTAGAAAAAAAAGTTTTTTAAGAAATACTACTACTAAAAAAACATGATTTTTTTAAAAACCTTTGTATGAAGAACTTATTCTGCGGACTGTCAGCTACAACTTTGTCGAAGACAGTTTGCAGCTATCACTAAAACGGAATGAACTGTTCGCCCAAAACTAACGACCTTTTTTTGGTTGGCACACCCAATTTCAAAAACTTTGAGGGTCCGTAAAAGAAAAGTGCTTCCAATCTATCCAAACGCTGAAAGGGATATACTCAGTTCGGGTAGCACTATCGATTCCGCCTAGTGTAGCTTGGTAGTTTTTTTTGACTGTTGCACAGTGTAATTAGCCCCCTCCCTGTAATCTCTTGCATTATTTACTCTTTGCTCCGTCATTATGTCGCCATGTTGGCCACTGTGGTGATACCGTTTCTTCTGCTGGCAGTGCGTGTGGACAATATTTTCGTTACGGTGTACACATATCAGCAGTTGGATCACAAGCGGTATGCCACATCACAAGAGACAATTCGTAAGGCCATTGGCCTAGTTGATCCTTCGATTCCGCAGACGGCGGGCAGTGAGATTGCCTGCTTTGCGATTGGTGCCATATCGAATTTGCCGGCGCGGCGGTCAAGACATTTGCCATTGCGGTTGCCATTCTGCTGGACTTTCTGTTCCAGATCGCCGCATGTCTCTTCCTGTCTTACTGCTTGCCTCCCAATTTCATTTCGTGGATGCAACATATTCGTTTATTTATTGGCATTTATTAATTTGGCAATTAGCAAAATAATATGGCTTCCTTACTGAAGCACATTTTCAAAAAAGTTATCGTCATCTCTGAAAATGCAGAATCCTGTCCTCATTGTGTTGCTTCTGCATTTGCATTTTAACAATTTACAAAATGGCTGGCAACAAGGTAACAAATGAAACAAAAATATTCAATTTCAATTTATTGCGCTGCTAGAAACATAAACTCCAATGTTGGTAAGGGTTTAAAACTCATATATGTCAAGTTCTTCTCTGTAAATGCTTGAATTATTTGGGTGGCCAGACTGGAAGTCTTGTGGCCTCTTGAGTCCAATTGCAACTAAATTGGAAGTCTCTAGTTTTTTTCAATTCATTGTGATTTCATTGATATTATTAGTAAGTTCTTAAAAAGTATAAAATAATTTAAATTTAATTCAATTTAGGCAAATTTCAAATTTCAGCCATTTGGCGCGCGCTTAGTAGTGGTGTCCACTTCGTCAACTCTAAAAAACTAGCCAAAAATGATCGATTATCGAATAGAAACTATCGAAGAGTCGAATGGCAAACGAGTAATGCGACTACATTTTCTCAAAATGCACTTTTTTGGCATCTCTTGTGGCCATACAAAATTGTATGGGAGAAAATGTACATTTCGCCTAAAATACAAAAATGCAAAATGCAGTTGTAGTGAGGACAGCTGTTGATTATCGAGTGGAAATATCGATAGTTTTATCGAAACTTGCCGGCCGGTTAAAATTTAACCCCATCATGAGGCTGTGATTAAAGTTGCCGGCAAATTTTCGCCAAAGACAGCATGAGACACTCAAATTCGGCTAACCTGCCGGTAATTTTGACTAACCGGACATTGAGAAAGTGGGCCTTATACTTGCAGGCGGATCAAGTTTATTTTCAGTTTTTGCCACGCCCCCTCCCGACCCCGCAATTTTGATAAAACGTCATTTCTCCCACAGTTTTGTAGTTAGTCATTAGCAATTTGTATCGATTTGCCGAAAAAATGATAAAGATCGGATGAGCCGTTCTCAAGTTATGAGGAAAAAAGTGTTTTTTTGTTTTAAATATTTATTCTACTATTGCTTAAAAAGTTTATTTGTCTATCAATTTCGTTATTAATATTAATTATAATTAAATTTACAATATATAATTATAATTTTTTCCATGGTAACAGGAGTTACATTTTGTCTTTTTTTCGAAAATATTAAATTGCAAGCATAAAAGCTTCTCTCCACATCGCTCGATGTAAGTGGTGCATTTTTTTTCTCTTACATTCTCCTGTCTAATGTTGTGTACCAAATATGTATAATTGTTAATTGCCTTATCTATAGTATGAATTATGGTGTAATCTGGGTTCCTTATAATTATGTTATTAAGTTTGTCCTTTCAGATCAGTGTGTCAGATTTCAAAAATATTTTTTTGCGCTGGATATATATTTGTTAATGTCCGGATATGAAGCACGTACAGTCTCCGCAATCCTGTGAAGCGCATGAGCCAAACACGTTAAATGAACCATTTTTGGGTAAAATACTTTTAGATACTTCCCTGCCTTAATCATATATGCTGCTGCGTCCGTAAGTAACAAGAGTACTCTTTTTTCTGTGTCATTCGTCCAAAGTTTAATCAGGGCATTATTTACAAACCATGATATAGCACCACTTATGACGTTTTCAATCTCTTTACAGGCAACTAAAAATGGTGTTGTAGGAGTAGATTAATTCAGATTTCCGACTATGAGGTTTGCAATAAATTTTCCGGTCTTATCCGTGGTTTTATCCCCACACACAATCATTTCCAATAGATTCTCGTATTTCTAATATCTTCTGCAAATAGCACTTGTCCAAATAGTTTTTGGGAATGGTGCTTTCGTACGGGATATTTTGCTTTGTATACGTTTTTAAAAATGCATTAAAAATTGGGTTACTTAACGCATTAAATGGTATATTTGCAGCAACCATGGCTTGACACAATTCAGAGTTAAATGAATTTTTGGAATCATTCTTATTTTCCCGGACTGCAGCCTTAATTGTATTGCTTTTATGTAAGCTCGTAGCAATATGCTGATTTAATTGTTATTTCTTGTCTAATACTATCTGCAGGACGTGTGTAAAAACAAAATTTAAACTAATTTAGTATAATATTTTATAGTATACTTAAATTCTTTTCGCATACTCCGCAATAAGATCCTTCCTCCTTAATCGTAAACGGCTCACTGGGAAAATCACTTAGCCATTTTGTAAGAAGGTTAGATTTTTTAATTATTTTCGTCATCTTTAAGTATTGCTTTATAGATCTCACAAAAATGACTGACGATTGTTATATATTTGATGGGCGTGTCAGATTTGAAGACGCCTACTTGGGAGCATATATTTATTCTCTGAATATGTAAAAGCATATGACATATTCGAAAATAGGTCAAAATAGGTTAATATGTCGAATATGCAAAACGAATGAGGATTTAAAATTATCTACTTTTCGTGAAACAAATTTGTTTGCAATCAGAAATTTTTTGAACCACCCATCAAAAATATGTTTTCACCTTAAATCCGATGCCTATTAATTACACTGTGGAACAAAATTCACCTTTTTTATAGCCTGGGATTGAGACCAATAAATTGTGAAACTAGAGGCAACAGGTGGCAGCTCCTCATTTACAGTTTTTCTTGAGCACGTCAAGTTCGCGTTTAATGGGCACATTTATACTAGCAACATACACATGCAACATCTGTTGCTGGTCAAATAAAGATGGGAGCTAAAATAGTGGAAAATTCACAAAAGATGAAGGAGTCACCACAATTGTTTTACCAAATTCCCGCCCTCAATGGATAAGCGGTTAGTACCCCGCCCGTAGAGGTCCAACTTGGAAAATCGGATTAATGGAAAACCACTCGATGGAATTTTGTAAGATTTTAAACATATTGAGATGCTGACCAATAAAATGAGTCCTCAAGAGATGGTAACATTCATCGAAAAACCGCGATAGTAGGTACCACTTTAGACAGCACCCATTACCGAGTTCATATAAACCATAAACTAGAGATCAAAATAGACCGAACTGCGTTTTTAGATTCACCATGGAAGCCTTAGCTCGCGGGCTATGGGTAACTTTGCACAAGCAATTGCCTCAGAACCTCATTGACCACTTGGGTATCTAGGGCGTCTCGAAAATTATGCAAAAAATTCTATGAATAAAATTCGTCATTTGCACTAGGAAAAGGTAAAATTTTGTTTCAAAATGTCTTTGGTGGACAAACCGCGATACGTTAAAATGCCTTGAATGGAAGTATTTTAATGACATGATCTGTTTTTCTGCTGGCAATGAAGCACTCTTTCTAATAAGATTAATTTCATAATTTTAGTGAAGCTTGTTTTACCTAAATGGTCAATGTTGTTCTAAGGCAATTGCCAGTATAAAAGTGCCTTTAAACCGCGAACTTCGTTGGTAAAACTGAAAACGCAGTTCGGTCTATTTTTATGTCTAGTTTATTGCCTATATTGACTCGATAATGGGTGCTTTAAAATGTGGTACCCACTATCGCGGTTTTTCGATGCATGTTACCATCTCTTGAGGACTCATTTTATTGGTCAGCATCTCAATATGTTTAAAATCTTACAAAATTCTATCGAGTGGTTTTCAATTTATTCCATTTTCTAAGTTAGACCTCTATGGGCGGGGTACTAACCGCTTGTCCATTGGAGGCGGAAATTTGGAATAACAAAGGAGGTAACTCCCTCTAACTTTGGTGAATTTTCCAAAATTTTAGCTCTCATATTTTTTTAACCAGCAACAAATGTTGTATGTGTATGTTGCTAGTATAAATGTGCCCATTAAACGCGAACTTGACGTGCTGAAGAAAAACTGGGTATGAGGTGTTGCTACCTGATGCCTCTAGTTTCACAATTTATTGGTCACCGTCCCAGGCTATTTTGAGTTTTCCACAGTGTTATATTGGAAATCGGTAAAAAAATTAATGGAAGAAATTAATTGTAGCAAAAAATGTGTGAAAAAGGCTACACAGTTGGCTTAAATGATAAAAAAAAGGTTAGGATAGAGAACATCAGCCCATTAGCCACCAGTGTTGATGTTTCAGGTCCGGAACGTCTTTGAGTGGGTTAGTGGAGTCGAATCTCCAGACTTCCATCGCAATTAGTGAATCTGTAGCAGCTTTATTGGTTGCTCTTCGATAAAGGTGGTTAAAAAATGGGACACCCACTTGGTTTTGAATGAACCCGTTGGAGTCCAGAAACAAAAATGCCTCTTGCGGTGCGAATCCGTTTGCCAGTGCCGTCTTTATGTAATCAGCATTCTCGTGGTATCTTTCACGAAAGCTAATCAACTTTCAGGAAAACCACTTAAATACATAAAAATCTTGCGATAAAATCGCTGAATTGATCCAAAGAGACCAGCATAGTAGCATCGGCCATGAGCTGGGCATGAGTCATCAAACCGTTATAAGCCAATTGAAGAAGCTTGGAATCAAAAAAATCTCGATGTATGGGTGCCACACGACTTGACGCAAAAAAACATTTTTGCTCGTATGGATGCATGCGAATCGCTTCTGAATCGTAACAAAATCGACCCGTTTTTGAAGCGGATGGTGACTGGCGATGAAAGGGATTGGCAGGGAATCATCCACTATGAGCTGCTCCGCTATGACCAAACGCTCAATTCGGACCTGTAATGCCAACAACTGGACCGCTTGAATGCAGCACTCATGCAGAAGAGGCCATCTTTGATCAACAGAGGCCGAATTGTCTTCCATCAGGACAACACCAGGCCACACACATCTTTGGTGTCGCGCCAGAAGCTCCGGGAGCTCGGATGGGAGGTTCTTTTGCATCCACCGTATAGTCCGGATCTCGCACCAAGTGATTACCACCTATTTCTGTCCATGGCGAACGAGCTTGGTAGTCGGAAGTTGGCCACAAGAGAGTCCTGTGAAAATTGGCTCTCCTAGTTTTTTGCCAATAGGGAAGCGAGCTTCTATAAGGGGGGCATTATGAAGTCGGCATCTCGTTGGGAACTCCTCATCGAACCAAACGGCGCATATTTGACTTAAATCGCATTATTATAACCAATTTTATGAACAATTGAAAATTCAATAAAAATACCGCAAGACTTTTTTGTATTATATTCATCCGATTTTGATCAAATTCTCCAAAATTGTGTTGAAACAGACGACATTTATTTCAGGAAAGTATAAGGACGCTACCATTGAAAACAAAAAAGTTTTTCTCACTACAACTACTTTTTTGACCGATTGTTCCTATGGCAGGTATATGCTATAGTCATCGGATTTGAATTAAACTTAACAGAATTGTGTGGTAACATTGATCAATGACGAGTTTGGGAGCGAAAGCATTGAAAACAAAAAAGTTTTTCTCACTAAGACTTTGTTTCAGACCTATCTTTTGTATGTCAGCTATACAATATAGTTGCCCGATTTTGCTAAATCTTGGTGATATTATGTGAAATCATTAAAAATTTATCAATAAGAAGGTTGGGAGCAATAGCACTTAAAACAAAAAAAGTTGTTCTCACAAAAACTACTGCAGCTATATGTTATAGTAATCCGATTTAAATCAAGCTTGACAGAATTGTGTGATGGTATATAATATTAATCAGTAACAAGTTTGGGAGCGATAGCATCGAAGACAAAAAAGTTTTTCATACTAAGACTTTTGTATGGCAGCTATACTATATAGTTGTTCGATTTTGATAAATCTTGGTGAAATTACGCGAAATTATAGAAAACTGATAAATACTGGGGTTGGGAGCGATAGCATTGAAAACATAAAGTTTTTCGCAATACAACTACTTTTTCAAACGATCGCTCGTCTGGCAACTATATGCTACAGTTATCCGATCCGGCCGGTTCCGACAAATGTGCAGCGTATTTGTATAAAGACAGCTTTAAAACTGACGGAGAAGATAGCATAGAAGCATACGGACAGACGTATATGGCTATATCAACTCAGCTCGTCATGCTGATCAGGAATTTATATAAAGGGTGATTTTTTAAGAGCTATAGGAAAGTTTAAAAAAAAAACGAGAAGGCCAAGCTAACTTCGTCTTTGCCGAAGTTTTTATACCCTTGCAAATGTTTTAATACATCAGAGTTTAAGAAGGCCAGCATTAAAACAAACTATTTTTCTAAATAAAACCCACTTTTCGACCGATAGTTTCTACGACAGCTATAATATATAGTCATCCGACTTTGACAAAAACTTCCAAATCTTTGTAAAAGCGCATAATATTAATAATTGCTGAAGTGAGACACGTTAACATTAAAAACAAAAAAGTTTTTCTGATTAAAACCTGCTTTTCGACCGATACTTCCTATGACAGCTATAAGATATAGTCATCCGATTTTGACCAAAACTTCCAAATCTGTATAAAAGCGTATAATGTAAATAATCGCTGATGTAAGACACGTTAACACTAAAAACAAAAAAATTTTTCTCATTAAAACCCATTTTTCGACTCATAGTTCCCATGGCAGCTATAAGATATAGTCATCCGATTTTGACAAAAACTTCCAGATCTATGGGAAAGCGTATAATATTAATAATCGCTGAAGTGGGAGACATTAACACTAAAAACAAAAAAGGTTTTCTCACAAAGACCCACTTTTTGACCGATAGTTCCTATGGCAGCTATAAGATATAGTCAGCCGATCCGGTCGGTTCCGACATATAAACAGTGTGCAGTAAAAAGAAGACTCTGTGCAAAATTTCAGCTCGATAGCTTTAAAACTGAGAGACTAGTTTGCGTAGAAACAGACAGACAGACGGACAAACGGACAGACAGACGGACGGACAAAGCTTAATCGACTCAGCTCGTCATGCTGATCAAGAATATATATACTTTATGTGGTCGGAGATGATTCCTTCTTCGTAACACTTCTGGGCAAAATTATAATACACTTTTCAAGTATATAAAAATCCGAAATTAGATCTCGACATGCCCACCAAAACGTAATTTGCGGTTTTACACAAAATTCTTTTGTTAATTTTATAAACAATTTCAAAAATCGTCAAAAACGGAAAAATGAAAGGGTTTTAAAAACGTGATATCTCAGGTTTGGTTTTTCGGACAGGTATCAAATTGATTTTGGTGAAAAGTATTTTACAGTAGCTACTCAAATTATAATTTTATAGTTTTTTAAATTATTTAATAATATTAAGTAATTGTTGCTAAAAATTATTTATAATTTTTTCTAAGTGTTAACCACCATGATATAGCTTCTAAAGATAAACAATTTTTGCCCTAAATATAACTTGAATTTTGGTGTTTTCAAAAAGATGGAGACTTTTGTAGTTTAGTGTTATGATATATTTTGAAGTTGTAAACAAATAAAAAGTTGCCCTTAAAGAATGCGTTGCCACTCAGTCAGTTTTAAAGCTCTACGACTGAAACTTGGCAAGTGGGCTTTATATATATCAAGCTTTTCAAAAATGTCAACATCACACAGATCGGACATCTATATCATATAGCTGCCATAGGAATGCTGAATTTGGTTGTGGTATGATATACTTTGAAAACTCTGGTCACCCTAATCCACAACAAAATGTAATTAATCATAGCATTCGTATGGCAGCTTTATGAAATGGACGTCCGATCTGTGTGATGTTGACATTTTTGAAAAGCTTGATAAATACGAAGTATACGTGCCAGGTTTCAGCTATATAGCTTTGAATCCTATTGCGTGGCAAAGCTTTCTTTAAGGGCATCCTTTTATTTGTTTATAACTTCAAAAATTTATAACTTTTAAACTATAAGAGTCTCCATCTTTTGAAAACACCAAAATTCAAGTTATATTTAGGGCAAAAAATTGTTTATCTTTAGAAGCTATATCATGGTGGTTAACACTTAGAAAAAATTATAAATAGTTTTTAGCAAAAATTATTTAATATTATTAAAAAATTTAAAAATCTATAAAATTATAATTTGAGTAGCTACAGTAAAATACTTTTCACCAAAATCAAGGTATCAGGTATCAAACCTGTCCGATAAACCAAACCTGAGATACCACGTTTTTAAAAAACCCTTTTTTTCCATTTTTCCGTTTTTCACGATTTTTGAAATTGTTTATAAAATTAACAAAAAAAATTTGTGCAAAACCGCAAATTACGTTTTGGTGGGCATGTCGAGATCTAATTTCGGATTTTTATATACTTGAAAAGTGTATTATAATTTTGCCCAGAAGTGTGCAACGCATAGAAGGAATCATCTCCGACCACATAAAGTATATATATTCTTGATCAGCATGACGAGCTGAGTCGATTAAGCTTTGTCCGTCCGTCTGTCCGTCTGTCTGTTTCTACGCGAACTAGTCCCTCAGTTTTGGAGCTATCGAGCTGAAACTTTGCACAGAGTCTTCTTTTTACTGCACGCTGCTAATATGTCGGAACCGACCGGATCGGATGACTACTTCTTGTAGCTGCCATACAAATGTTCGTTCGGAAAATGGATTTTAGTAAGAAAAACTGGTTTGTTCTCAATATTAATGCTCTTAAACACGGTCATGGGTAATATGTAATGTTTTTAAGCTGATCTGCGAAGTTTGGTCGAAGTCGCTAACCGTTGAGACAAGCTATTTCAAGTGTATCAAAACTTCGGTACAGACGAAGTTAGCTTTGCCTTTCTCGTTTTTTATTAAAATGAAAAACAAAGCGTGAGATAGGAACAGGAATAGGTGGACTCCGATGTGTGTATTGCCTGCGCAAATTACTTATCTTGGTCTTTATATCCACCCTTGTTTTGCCCTCAAATTGTTCTGCAAATTTTTTCATTGTGGGAATTCTGTACGATTTGCTTTTGTAGGTGGGATTGCAGGAGTCGTGCAGAGCAGGCTCAGCCTCGTCACACAATAAGTCGAGTAACATCATCCTTGGTCCACTCAGCAGATATCTACAAAATTAGTTTAATGTATACTTAATTCTTAATTGGCGGGTTATGGCGATCGGCGTTCTGATGCTTCTTAAGTTGCAATTTATTTTTTTGATTTTAAGCTTGGTATGGAGATCCCCGCGAAATACCCGCGAAATGCAAAAGTCCATATAAAAAAAATGATTTCGCACGGATTTCGCAGATTGCTGTTTCGTGAGTTGGTATGGAGTTCACGCGCGAAGTTGACATATCGATATCACAGCGTTGCCACCCGACGTCAATGTGTCAAGCGATAGTCACCCGATGGTCACGCGATGTGTGATGATTTCGAAGGTGTGAAATATATGTAAAGGCCTGTTTTCAGAAGCGCGGAAAATAAATTTTTATGACGCACTCCATATAAAAAAACAGTGGCGGAAAGCTTCCGCGGCTGAATTTATTTTCTGTGTTCTGAGACGCGCTAAATAAATGCCCATTTGGACTATCGATAGTTGACGTATCGATAGCAATGTGGGTCGTGAGTGGATTGAATGAACAGCTGATGCCATTGGCGGAATTAGCTGCAGCTCTTTATTTTGACATCATAAATCGATAATGGAGGAAAAACAGCCGGCAGAAGAACGCGGACGGAAAATTTAACCCGCGAGGAAACTATAAGCTATGGTCCACAAATTTATTTATTTATTTATTTAGTCGACAAAAAAAGGCT